>SCLG01000636.1:7371-22969 GCA_004367875.1 Oikopleura albicans
ATTACACAGTCATACCTCTAAATATAAAACACGTCATATTTTAAGCTGAAACTTTCTTGGGCATCTCAAAAAACATGTCCAAAGTACCTCGAGCATACGAATATAAACGAAACCAAAAATTATTCGAAACAAATGAAAAATACAAGAGTACGGGGGCTATTGACTGAGTATCATTTTATTTTTCTTATTTTATCTTTCAAAGAACCACAATTTTTTGTTTGATTTGGCGAGTTCAAGAAACAATTCGTTAATTAAGAGCTACAAGTGTAATTCCCTTAGTAAAACACGAACGGATGAATTTTTTTTTTGGGTTGGTAAACATGTGACATTTGCGGTTCCCACGAAGAAGTCTGTTACTTAATATACCGTACATGGCGCCAACTGTTTACATTTTTAGCATTGTCTTCCAAAACTACAAAAAAAACGTATTAACGTCAGAAATTTTAATTTAACCCTACACCGTGCGGCATATGCATAAACGCATACATAACGAGTTTTTGGCGATTATCCTAAAAGAAGGACTAGATAGATTAGTTTGGTTTTTTGTACTTGATTCAAAATCTTGTTTTGTTTTTGTTTAAATTAAGAAAAAAGAAAACGCCTTAAAATAGGTAAATTAGGCTTCGCATCAAGGGCTTACCCCTAATAATAAAAAAGATCAAAATTGCTCAAAACAGACTAAGATTAATAAAAAAAAAGATTAAAATTAACCAGAAATGCTCAGAATCTAACAATGTATTTTTTTTAATTTTAACTACACTAGCGCTTTTTAAATCGACTGACTTATTGCTAATTTTTCGACGCTTTGTAACCTTCGGACTTCTTGAATACCGGATTTTTTGCCCAATTAGGCTCAATGGAGAAAATCATGCATTGTGCATTTTTTAAAAGGTAAAAAATCCCGTATTCAAGAGGTCCGGGCGTTATATCAGAGAAACATATCTTACACAACTATTTTGCCTTCCGGAAGTTTCTAAAGCTTCTTTTTTTATCTCTACCAAAAACAAAAACAAAACGCAAATACTACAGCTGAAAGAAATCGACAAAATTAATAAAATTTGTGGCGTTATTCGAATCGCGAATAAAGTGCCTCTAGTAATGGCTGAACAAACGTAATAACTTTTCTTTAATTCCAACAAGAATAAAAAAAAGTTAATTTTTGATGAAAAGAGCTTTGAAAAAAAAGCAGAAAGATGTGTGCCCGTCACGACACACACGGAGAAAACAATGGGCGGTGAATACGGAAAGCGTGGCCAGAGGCAAAATAACAATGGGCCAATTCGGGACGATCAAAAACTTATTAAAGCCCTCATCAATAACCCCTTCTTTTAAGTGACGCAAACTAGGGATATTACATATTTATGAAATTTAACAGTCTTCACTAAAAAACCAGGGAATGTTCTATGACGAACTGGCACTGAAACCCCTTTTTGTTCTTTTTACGTTGTTGAAAGTCAAAACAATGCATACATGACACTGGTGACCGACATCGACCTTGAAGAATAGCAAATTACCAGTATTAATGGTAATTTTTGGGCAATGAAAGATGCGGGTTAAAATCTAGCAATTGCCCGTTCCCTTGAAATTTACCCAATTGGGCCCACTGGATTAGTATGGTCCCATAAAACATGTATTTATAACTTATGAAAATCATAAGGCCTCATAAGTTATGAGTCATAATAGGCCGCTATTTTTTTCTCTACGGGCGTTAGTTTGGTTGGTCGCCTGGGATTTTTACCCGATTTTGAAGTTGCTTTAATTTACCGATTGAGACAATTTTAGGGGTAACCAAGCCCTGCGGAGTCGATGGTATCAATTATAAGTCTCCAAATTGTACTGGTTAGGAATGATACCGCAATAACCGCCATAATTCTAGTTTTTTTGGCTCTCATTTATTACCTCCAATGAAAATTCCTAAGAAATAAGTAGGTTGATCAAGACTTTTCCCGTGGTACATTGATAAGACGGTTGACGTGGTACTACGTAAAAAATGGCTACCCTAACTATAGTCCATGGACCATGGTCCATAGTATATGTTTTTGATTATCATATAAAATTACTTTTTGAGACGTAACGCGTTTTTAACTTCAATTTGCGTCGACGTAGGTTTAAAAATGTTATTGTCGGCGGCTGATTGGCTTTTACAGTTTGCGGATAAAATTTCGGACCAAATCGGGCTATTTTATTGGATATCCTGACGAAGGGTGAAATTAATTACAGTCATTCATTTTTTAAACCCTACGTCGAGGCAAATTTAAGTTAAAAACGCGTTAGTATAAAATTGGGATAAGGGCCTTATCATAAGGCCCAATCTCGATGTGAAAAAATCGGACATTTCTCTTCTATTTTACTTTTGTTGTTATATAGACTGATAAAGTGTTCCAAATAGGCGTACATAACGACCCCAGCCGAGACAAGAAATGACCAATTCTGGGCTTCAAAAATGTTACTAATAGCTTTTAATGGTTTGTGTGCCAAACATTAAATATTCATGAGATGATGGAATCGACACCCGTCAAAACGCAGTCAACTATTTTTTCCCTCTTTTTTTGCTTTTTAGTCCCAATTTCTATGTCTTTGTACCATGGAAATATCTTTAGTGTCACTTTCCCTTTTCAATTTTATGGAGTTTTTATTTTAGGAAGAAAGTCAGATCGATTTCTGTTTTCAGAAGCTAATTAGACTATCGATCTGAATTTAACCCCAACCAATCAATCAAAATATTTGAGAATTGACATATTTTATCTACGATATATTTAATCATGTTTTATTTGACAAAACAAGAACACAGTCTTTACGCTATAAATTGAGGCTTTTCCCACATGAAATGACTTTTTTGGGAAGTAGAGCTGTCAATCAAATGAACCATCTTGCACACATTAAAAATGCTCTTAATGTTTTTTTTTGGAAATTATGAAAACGCAAAATAAAGTCAATTTAGCGGGTCGTTGGGTTTTGAAATTGCAATTTTGTTTGGTGTTCTACCGTTTGAGTTTCATGAAAATCGGCTGCACTTTTCTAGAGTTGACCAATTTTCCTATTGTGTGTCAAATCTCAAAATTTGCCAAATTTTTATTTTTCAATTTCTTGAATTAAAGTTGGGAAAATTTTGAGGTTTGACACACGATACATTTTCTCAACACTTTCTCAGTACTGTAGTACAGTAACTTTACGCCATTATAAAATGAAAAAAATAAGATTGGTCCATTCTAGAATCGCGCAGCCAATTTTCATGAAACTCAAACGGTAGTCGATGTCTCATTATAACAATACAGTCCTTACTTCCAATGCGGACGTTTTGGATTCTGGAAAAAAAATTGCGGTGAATTCTGATAGAGTGCCCATTTTTCGACTCTGTTGGACATTTTTTCACAAAAAAAAGCGTCCGTATTGAGAGCAATGGCTGTATTCATATTTCGATCATAACGAAAATCAATAAACCCTTATTTTAACCCCCAGATTTCCACCAAATGGGCCGTCTAATGTACTGTGAGTGTAAAACGTTACGAAAATTCTAGGAAACAGTTTGCTCATACAACATAATAAATGTAGTCTAGGTAATCTCTCCCTAAGCCGAGTTCAAATTTACTTGGGAATATTTATTTTAGTTATTTAACACGTTCTAAAACTCGCACGTCGAAATGTTCCAATTTCTATTTTCAGGATGTTATAATCGTATATTTTAAGCCCTTTTTTCGATATTGGGGATTCAAACTCATGTTTAGAGCTTTAAACTTCGGGTAAATATAATTTACACGCTCTTTAATACGCCATGAGTTTATTTTTGACCTATTTTGTCATTAGAAAATGTACCAATCGAGCTCTATATCGACATCTGGCGAGTATAATATAATTTCATAGAACACTTTAGAAAACATCTAATAAACACCTCTCGCGCGCCGATATGAGTCTCCTTTTCATTTTGTTTCTTTTAATTTCGCAATTTATGAATTAGGCCAAATAAAACGATGATTTTCGTGCGCAAAACATACAATTTCATTGTCCTCGATTTCTAAACAAAAAAAAATTCTAGATATTATTGGAAATGTTGAAATCGATCGCGCTACGGTGTGTCAAAACTCAAAATTTACGTTTTTTTTATTCTAGAAATTAATACGGAATGCTATCGGGGAAGAATGCCATCATGTGTTCACGTTATATTTATACTTATTGATATGTCCAGTTCCGAAGGAAAATTATTGTGAAAGATAAAAGCGATGAAATTTCTAGAATAAAAAAGGGTAAATTTTAAACTTTGACACACTGTACATCCAAAAACCTGGCTTCCGATAATCTCAAAATATTTTTTGTATGAACAAAAAATGAATCTCTCTTATAAAAATCGTATTTGTTGTGAATTCTACCTTTTGTCTCTTTTTCGCCACAACTGTCTACTTGCTCTCTAATTGCTCACTATGTTTCTTTTCCTCAAAAATCATTAATGAATTTCTGCATTTCTGTCAAAAACCCCCAATTCAGATTTGACGTTTTTATTCAAGAATTTGTCTTTCATAGCGAAAGATTTACTTCCTTTAATTGAGTAGAGTAAATAGATAATATTTAAATGCATTAAAATATCGCCTTCCTCTTCACAACGTTCCCATCAATGTCAATAAAACGTAACATTTGCAGAGTACACGGACTGTACATAAACGTCGAACAAAACAACGGCTGCAATTTTTGTATGTTGTTGTTGTTGTTTTTTTGAGGAAACAAAATAATGCTCTAAACGTTGTTTGTTTTTAGCGGAAGAGCGTTTTAGGATTTTTTTTGTTTGACACCATTTCCCCCTTATTTATTCTAGATTTATCGTGCAAATAGCATCTTTTGCGTCTGATGTTTTTTTTTACTTCCGAGACTTACGGAAATTTAGAAAACCATGATGAGTCATTGATGAGAAATTAAGTCAAAATACTCCTGGCCAAGCTGGAATAAAACGTAAAACAAGATAACTGCCCGTTTTTGGTTCACACACCCATTTTTATGCTGATTTCGAGCAAAATTTAGTTTTGTGATTATTTTGGCCATACCACATGCACGTCAAGTATCAACAAAGCCACCTGACCAAAAATATTCACAGTCTCATACAGTTCGGCTTTTCATCAAAAATTTCTATAAACATACTGTAGTTTTCATAAGCTACGATAGTCGCATAAATTTTCTATAAAAGATTAATTCTGACAAAATTATGGACTTTTTCATATGTTCTAAAAAGACGCTCAAAAACTCTTAATTATTTGAAGAGGCAAGATATAGTTCGTCGCTTATTAATATAGCCCACTTTGATCCATTCTAGAATGTTTGTGAAATTTGTTGTTTTTTGTTGTTTGAGGAAAGCGATCAGTGTTTAAAATATTCTAGAATAACAAAAAAAAAACTGCGCATTAGGGCCTTGCTTTGAACAAAAATGCACTGTACGCATGAACGACTAATTTTCAGGGACGGCGATCTATATACTTTCTGATACAAATTGCGAAACATTCTAATTTTTTTGAGTTAAAAACTATTAAGAGTCAAAAATCTAGCTATTTTAGGTTTATTAACTGGTTTTTAACGGTCTTTTTGAATGGCAAATGACAAAAAATGTTGCCAACTTTAGCACGAACTTTCTCTTTATTCACCCTAGATTAAAAAGTAAAAAACTAAACGTACGTCAACTGTACTATGATTCAGCTTCGTCATATATTGGAATCTCACGCGAGCTAATTAGATTATGAGTGTAACTTTATTAGTGTGTTACATTATCTCTGCGTAACATTTAAAATCGGACGAGGGGAACAAAAAACAAAAAAGATGGAAAAAAGTCATTTTTTTTTCTTAAAAATATATAAATATGTTGGCGACGGTGCGATCATGATCAGTTTCTGATTTTGGGTTGAATTGGCATTTTATGCAAAAGGTCACTGCAAGAGCCTCGCATAAAATCATCAAATTAGGCTATGAGATCGTTTTTTTCTGCCCCATTGGCGTTATCTTAATTAAACTCAAAAAAATAACATGCGAAATTTGAAAAAATAAAAATAATCGAAAATGTGCATCAATGTTTTCTAATGTGGTGTTTTTCATGAAATTGCATACTGGAGATCCAGAAAATGATCATACACTACATACAGTGCATTTATGTTCAAAGCGAGGCGAACCTACGTAAATAAATTGGTCATGACAGTACCCAATAGAGAGGAGCCTTGCTTTGAACATAACTGCACTGTATACTGTCTGTTTTATTGGAAACCAGTTGGCGTCTTACTCGTTTTCACACCCTAGCTTGTCGCAGACAGTATCAGCGTCCCTGAATACTATGATAGGAAATATATTTTCAATACGTTATAAAAAAACAGACAGTATCATAGTCGCGAAGTACATAACGGTGTAGATAACAATCTTAAAAGCCCGAAAAAGGTTAAACTTCTGTACCGACTGTCGACGGTGAAAATCATGTATTTTTAAAGCGAAAATCTTGCGTTAAACATGTTCGTCAATATGCCAACTGACAAAAACTCAAAACACAATCATTGAGCGCAAATTAGGGCGACCACATTATGAACGCTTTATCCTCATGTTATATTGTGTCCATACAAAATAGGCGCGTGCTATTGTCCGCTTATAATTGTAGTTCATTTATGATTTGCGGCAGACAAGAGCCGTTTCATCACTTGAGCAACGTTAAAATTTTCCAATTTGGGCAACGTTAAAATTTTCCAACTTGGGCAACGTTAAAATTTTCCAACTTGGGCAACGTTAAAATTTTCCAACTTGGGCAACGTTAAAATTTTCCAATTTGAGCAATATTTGTAACTTGGACAGAGATTTTAAGAACCTGGGAAAAGATTTTTTGATGGGGAATACGCTGAGTCACATGAAAAAAAATTTGCCTAGGTGATATTTTGCCCAAAGGAGATTTGCCCAAGTGAGATTTTGCCCAAGTGAGATTCTGCCCAAGTGAGATCTTGCCCAAGTGAGATTTTGCCCAAGTGAGATTCTGCCGAAGTGAGATTTTGCCGAAGTGAGATTTTGCTCAAGTGAGATTTTTCCCAAGTGAGATTTTGCCTAAGTGAGTTTTTGCCCAAGTGAGATTTTGCCCAAGTGAGATTTTGCCCAAGTGAGATTCTGCCCAAGTGAAATTTTGCCCAAGTTAGATTTTTTCTCAGTGAGGATAGACTCATTTTTGCGCTACATTGGGCGTTGGCCAACGTAACACTTCTATCGCGGCTAGGTATATTAATTATTACCAACTATTTCCCTAACTGATTATAACCGAATGTTGATAACCAAACATTACATGTGATGTCAGTGGCCTTGAAAACCAAACTACATAATTTGACTTTGTGAAACAAAATATTAATTTTTGAACCTACTTTTTAATTAAAGAAAAAAATCCAACCGTCAACGCCCATTGGGCAAACTGTCACAAACCCTCATGTTTACACGTAGTATGTGGCTATTTTGAGTGCAAATAAGGATGCCACCGTGTTTCGACTTTTTTTTTGGTGTTTTTACTTGATTTCAAGCCGCTTTTTGCTTCTTATTTAAAACGCACACAATAATTAAAATCAACTTTGAGCAAATATGGTCAAGTTTGAGAACGCAATTACTGTACGTTAAAGATAACTATCGTAGATTTTCAAATACAAATAATCATTTTTGGGGGAATTGGCCATTTCTTTGGCCTAAGCCATAAACTCCTCAAAATTGAATGTTATAAATTTGCTACGTAAACAGAATTTTGTACGCGGAAAGTTTTTAAAAGCCCGTTTCACACATAATATTATTTTTTTCTTATATTTTCAGAATCAGCTAATCAAACTTTACCAAAAAATATGCTTTAAGGATATACAATTTAATAAAAACAAAATGCCAAAAAAGCCTTCGAAATCCCAAAACTACCAAAAAAAAATAAATAAATAAATTTCCCTTTTTGTCCAAAAATGTTTCTGATAATGCTAGATTTTTATACGTCATTTAACCAGTTATCTTACCATCAGTTATCATACCAAAAATGGGTTATATCTAACCGAATGCCATTCCCAATAATCTTACCGAAATCGGGTTATCTCATCCCTTTTGAGCTGGTATAAGGGAAGATAACTGATTACGGCGTGTAATTTACGCATTTTTTCATTAAAAATAATAATTTTAATTATGTTTTTTGTGGTCAAATTGACCAAAAAGTGTCCAAGGGTGGTCGNTTTTGAAATGCTCAAAATTTCTAGAATTCGTGAATTAACTTATTTTTTTGCACTTGAACTCATTCACTAAACCTTTACAGATAATCTGAAGAAAACTATATATATTCAATGCGGTGTAATAAAAAAAATGATGTTGAGTTGTAAACAAATCGAGCAGACCACCCTTAACCAGTTATCTTACCATCAGTTATCATACCAAAAATGGGTTATATCTAACCGAATGCCATTCCCAATAATCTTACCGAAATCGGGTTATCTCATCCCTTTTGAGCTGGTATAAGGGAAGATAACTGATTACGGCGTGTAATTTACGCATTTTTTCATTAAAAATAATAATTTTAATTATGTTTTTTGTGGTCAAATTGACCAAAAAGTGTCCAAGGGTGGTCGAAGAGCTTTTGAGAGTATGCTCATTCAATTTAGGACCATCGATTTGCTTATCGTGAAAATTACGAAGGTAATAACACAACGAGTGATGATGCGGACATTCTTCCGCATCTGTGTTCGCGGAACTTTTTTAAATATGTGTTCTAAGGTTTAGAATAAAGTTTAGCTTCAAATATCGTTAAGAAGTCATATGGAAAACCATAAAAACTCAACTTCGATAATATGGAGCACATCCAGACGAGAGTTAACCACTTTCAAACTTAAACACTTTTTTATTCAACCGCAATAACATCATTTTTTTCAAATATTTTGATTATAATTGGTACAAGAAACGTCATGTATTCCGCGAAAATCATTCTTTGGTAAAGTTTGAACCATTTTTAAGATACCAAATAATTACGCTCAAGACAAAAGAGGCAACATTTTTGCTAAAATTCTTGCTGCTGCATTTTTTGATCATTGTTTCTGGTGCCAACTATTTAATAAACTTTATTCGATTTACTAATTATAGGATTGCTCCAGTTGGCGTCTGCAAAGCATGTTATAAAAATATTATTTCCAGAAATTATATCAAGTGGCAGCTTGGAAACCCGGGATGCTGTTTTTGGCCACAAAAGAACTGTTATCGTACGGCATTTTATGTTTATATAAAACGTTAACATTCGGTTATAAGGTTCAAGGTTTTAATTTAAGGTTAAATGAAAAAAAACTGATGCTCCACATGTTCGATTTCATATAATTTTCATATAATTCGGTGTAGCCATAGTCTATGGCCCATAGTTCTAAAACTTTAACCCCTATTGGAAATAAAAATAACGTGCGACCCATTTTTATAGGATGCGCTGTGATGAAAGTTACAACAGAAGGTTTTTCTCTCACGCTTTGCGGG
The DNA here is from genome assembly GCA_004367875.1 of Oikopleura albicans. NCBI lineage: Eukaryota > Metazoa > Chordata > Appendicularia > Copelata > Oikopleuridae > Oikopleura > Oikopleura albicans. The sequence continues at coordinate 16,834 of SCLG01000636.1, forward strand.
GCTGCTCAGTCACCGTTTTTTAGTAATTTCAGGCAATCTACACCCCCTGCGCTATTATCTGGCCCAAATTACAGCTCGTTCCTTTATCTGGCCGGAATTATGAGAAATAATTTTCCAGAAAACCCTATCTTTATATGTTAAAGACTGCGCCGTTATCTGGCCATTATTACGTAACAAAATGTTTTTTCGGCAAAAATGTCGGCCAGATAACGGCGCAGCTGGTTTTTTATATTTTAACAATTCCATACAATTATTGGATAATAATTTCGCGGACAAATGTACACGTATAAGCATTTTGAATTTTCAGGTTTCGTATTTTAAATGGTATAGCGTGTATATAATATATTTGTTATCCCTTGGCATACGCAAAACATTTATGGATTACTTTGAGATTACAGAAAAAAAAAATGTGCTTGGAATTATATAGACACTGAGGTCAACTAAACAAAAAAACATTTTTGGGATCAAAACGCAAAACATGCTGTTCGGTGTTCTTGATATTCGTTTTTTGTTGGAGCCGCAATCGAGGCGGACACGAATTAGGCTTGTTATAAACATTAAGAAAAAAAATGGAACTTGATAAAAAAAATAAAAATTACTAAAGCAGAACAATCCAAAGTCAAGAGCGGTGCTCTTGATAGTCGACTTAGTCTTAAATGCACCAAGATAATTAGTGTTCATCGTATGTGTTCGAGGGTTCGGTAAATTTTGGGACTTGCAAGTTAGGTGTTCTCGGTTAAAATTCAAAAATGGCAAAAATAGGGTAAGGTTGGGTCTCATCGAAATATACCAGCTTATCTTTATTCAACTGAATTCGGCTAAACAACAAAAAAATGTTATTTGGAAACATTAAAACTTTAACCCTTAGCGTCGAAAATGGTCAAAAATTGTTTATAAAAAAGGAAATTGGTCTTTATATCATCTTAACTCTCAGGGGGAAGGACTTTTCGATAACCCGTAGGGGGAAATTGTATGCACGTATGCACACACTTATTAAAAAATTGATTTGGGCCACCAGGGCCCCCCAGAGAGCTGTTTGAAATCTCCAACCTACGCAAAAAATTACCGCGAATGGAATTTTCTCGAAAAGTTGAGGGGGGTCAGCAATACCAATTTCAACCGGTAGCAATATTTCAAATTTAGAAAATATATAATTTAACGATAAACTAAGGATTTTATAAGATGCCAAAAGTTTACTCTGAAAACCAACGCCTCTTTTTTGTCATCTTTCAATTTTTATGAAACAATACGTTTTTGGTAAAAAAAGGAAATACTAATCACACTAAGTATTTGTAAAATCGAACGTTTTTATTAAAACCACATTCTATTTTAAGAATCTATTTTGGGCAAAGGCAAAAAAGTAAACTAAAACATTAAACGAGCAATGAAAACTAAATGAGAAGTGAACTACTACGCAACGCTTTAACAAAAAACGGGTATTATTTTTAGAATTATTTTTCTTAGTACCAATATTAACGAAAAAAAGTTAAAAATGCGCGCAAAGCAATTACATTTGTTTTCAAAATAATATTTTTTAAATTGAATATTTAAAATATTCATTAAAAAATGAAAATCGAACAAATATGGAAAATGCGAAGTAAACGCATCAAACGATGATTTGATTACTCATCTCCTTTTTGTTAGTCGTCATTAGCCAAAGACCTCACTTTTTTATTTCCTTAATTGGGCAACGAATTCATGGTTAAATGCGTTTACTAGAAACGATTCTCAAAGAAAATGTTGAATTTTTTTTTTGTCGCAGGCCCCTTATGTTACGTAATTTTGCAACTTTTCGTCAGGAATTCGTGCTGTTTTTTTATTTCTGTGAATTTTCGAAAACCGATAAAAAAACAATAAAATGTACGTATTTCAGCTGAACAATGTAATTACTAGACATCCTAAGGGATCTATTTTTTGCCTAAATTCTGATAAGCGCCTGTAGTTCTTGTGTTAGGTCAAGTAGATAAACATTTAAACTTGAGATAAAAACGCAACTTGTGATTAAAAGGTTCAAAATGCGCTATCGGTTACCATGTCAAAATGCTACGATTATTTCGTCAAAGTATGTCCGGCCGGGTTAAGGATAAATTCGCGATCAATTACGTTTTAAAGAGGATAATTACAGGATTTATTTCGAATAAATACAAATAAAGTGATGCATAATCAAAAATAACGTATAAACCGCTTTTATCAAATAAATTTCATCCGCCAGAGGTCATGCAATTCACTAAAACAAAAAGAGCCACCTAAGGGTTTTGGTTTAACCGTTCATTTACCTGGGGTTATGGACCATAACTTATGGTAGAAAATTACTTTAATGGAAAAGTTTTCGACAAGATAAAAGCGCATATTGTGGGAATATTATTTTCATATTTTTTTTATCTGTGGAGTCCACAATGTGGACATTATCCACAGTGTGGACATTATCAGTTTTTTCAAAGAAATATTCGACCGCCAGTTAACTGCCAATGTGGCTCATATAATTAATAAAGATATTATTCAACTCCCAGGGGGAAGTGTGTGTATATAGACACGCAACTTGTTTTTTCCTCGATTTAAGGCATATGGAGGCCCCGTATTGCAAAACGGGTATTGTTGACCCCTCAACTTTTCGAGAAAATTCGATTGACGCTGTTTTTTGCGTAGGTTGGAGATTTCAAACAGCACTCTAGGGGGCCCTGGTGGCCCAAATCAATTTCTGAATAGTCAGATCGACGTAGTTTGACGTGCTCTACAACTTGGCTTTACCAGTTTTTTTGAATTATTGCGAATATTTCTGAATTTTTTAAGTGCGTGTTTATTTACAAACATTTTCCCCCTACGGGTTCCCAAAAACTCCTTTCCCCTGAGAGTTAATTAAAAAAAAAAACATTTATAAAAAGTTCGTTTGAGTCGTCCCTTTATTTTGCATATTGAAAATTTTAACTCGCGAACGCGTTATCTTATCTTGAATGCAAATGTCAGAATTGCAAAATCCGTGTACATATCTTAAAACGTGGACCACTTCCGTCCCAACTGACGCAAAACAATAAAATCCAGATCCTATTGGCAGAAATTAATTGCCTTATTCAGGAAAGGTGATAATTAACAGCGACCGTACAACTGGAAAAATACAATTTACACATATAATGTGTACTTCCGGGATTAGGCCTTTTTTCTTGGCAAGACAAATGCTTTCTGCTCCCTATGAAAAACTTGGCTCGTTTTTTTAATGGAGCCAAATTAAAGGATATAAACAACTTGACAAACATGGGAAAATAATGCCATCGAAATTTTATCACCACGATTGTTGTTATATGGATTAGCTTTGTTCTCCATTATTTGGCATGTTTTTTGAAATAAATAAACAGGAAAAAGCTTGTTTATAGGGTGATGCCTTTATAAAGTGATCTATTTGCTCTACCTCATATTTTTTTCAAATGTGTCGGACATTGTGTCCACTTCAAAAACTATATTTTTTAGGGCAGAGCAAATAGGTTTTAAAATCCATTTGCTCTATTTCGGCTGTTTTTTTTCTGACAAAGTTAAAAAAAATTGGCTTAAAAATGACTTACTTTCGGGGCCCATTTTTTTGAAAAATAGAGTGACCAACCTCCTAAAATTAAAGTTCAAATCAGGAAAAAATGGTGAAAATCGATATTTTTTGAATATGAAGTAGGGTACTTTTTGTAATTTATTTCCATAAAAAATTATACTTAGACTTTGCTACCTTTTTGTTATTTTTCTTCTAGAATTCTTCCTTTTTCAAAAAAAAGAAAAAAATTTCTATAGGACCACGTAAAAAACGTAGAGTGGCGTCATTTTTTATAACACTTTTACGGTACTGGTAAATTCATTTTTTAGTAATATTTTTAGCATTTTTTAACAGTTAATTCGTATTAATAGCTACAAAGTCAAAAACGGTTTCAATATTTCAATAGCAAATACCACAACTTAGCGATTTGAACTTCTTGCGGCTTTTTAGATAGCTAGCTTTAATGGACTGAATTAAAATGGAACTAATATTGCATGTCCTAAAAAAACTTGAGATTCAGATTAAAAAAAAGAGCGATAAAAAAAACGTTCAAATAAATCAATTTTCCGCAGTTCTGATTCGCGTGGAATTGAACTTGATCGTTTTAATTTACGAAAAACGCGAAAACAAACGCGAAACATGATTAAATTCGGTTCGATTATTAAAGTTCCATCTGTCCTTTAATATCGCTGGCTTAAAATGAGGCTTAACCTTTTCACCCAGCGACCACATAACTTGACGCCAAACACTAGAGTTGGAAAAAGTTTTATAATATATGATATGTAGGACAGTCACCTGAAATTTTTACTCGATTTTAGAAGTGTTACAAAATGCTTGATTTTTTGATGTGTATAGTAACAAACTCCGAGGCATCCATTGGTGGGCCTTATAAATGTCTAATGTCAACCGGTTCGAAGCTAACCACGAAAAACTGATAAAATAAAGATTTTTCAGTTTTGATACCATTGCTCGGTTATATTTTAGGTTTTTATTGTGATTTTTGAAGCGAAATAAGAAAACTTGATATAACTGTACAAAAAATTAATCCTGAACGATACTGGTTAACCACGCGGTTTAAAACCGAAATAGTTTGAAAATAGTTTTTTTTTGTGTGCAATCCTGACCACTCAACCCACCACACAAATAAAGAAAAAAAAATGCGACCAAAAATTAATTGGTATGATATGAACCCGCGTCATGTTTTACGTTCCAATTAATTACACCTCTAACCAGTTAAATTAGCATCATTTTCAATAGCACCGTAAACATTTACAATAAGTTTTACTGTTAAAATTTTTCTTATGTTGTTTTAATTGAGCTTCTAGCGTAACAACTTTGTTTGTTACACTAGCGCGTTTCGAGAACTCTTTGGTGTTAACATGATGGCTTTGGTGGTGTAAAATATTGGTGCTAAAATAGACTTTTTCATTCTCGTATTTTATTGTTTTCTTGTTAACTGTGCCAACTTTTTAATTAATTTTTATTGATTTTAAGATTATTTTTTCCTGTTTGTCTTTATTTAAAAAAAATCTAAATCGCCTTTTTTAATTTTTCGAGTTTTTTTTTGTTCAACCTAACATAAAAAACTTTTTAATTGTCATCGAACTAGCTTGAACGTACGGTATACCGCGGTATAGTATAAAGTTATTTCTGTTATAAAACCTATGATTCATAGATTATGCACAACCGTAACTACATTTCGTTTCGTGTTATTTTTTTGATAAAAAATATCTTATTTGGTAAAAAAAGCTTATCGAAAAAATGGGGCGCAAAAAACATGATCAAATTTGGTCTCGCTGATTGAACTTGAGCGTTGCATTTAAAACGCATCGTGCTTTAATCTCACCCCTTTCTCCCCTCAGCTTAGCGAAAATCGGATTTGACTCTCTCAAAGTGAAATATATACATACGGTACATATAAATATATAAGTAAAAAGACGTTTTTTTTAAATCTCTAATTAAAAAAACCTTTTGTGGAAGCTCTTCTCAAGTTTGTATGATATCTCTCTGTCAGAAAAATCCCTCTCGCCGTCAGAGTTTTTTTTTTATTATTTCTTGGCCGTTTTTTTTTCTTCGTAAAAATGGTAAAAAAAGAAGAAAGGCAAAAAAAAAATGTTAAGGCCAGGGGCAGTTTGGTAAGGATGTGATGACATTGGGTGGCAGCGTGGTGGCCACTTTTCCATCACGTGGTCGACCTGCTCGACGCTATGCTGCAATGTATTTTTTTTTTGCAAATTCTACAACACACTCTATGCTCGCTATCGGGCCGGAGCCGAACGGAGAAAAGGGGGGTGTATGGTACACCCTGTACCATAATGTTACAGGGTGTACCGTACATCCCCACATCAATTTGATAAGCTCGGCGCGCGCCCCGTACACCACCACCACCATACACCAGCACACAGGTACTGTACGAAGAACAACGTACTTGACACGCACGCGTAATTAACGAAAACAACGGTTTTGAGCCAAAAAATTGTTTCCACCCTATCTATATTTTAAAATAGATTTTTTTATACCAGTTTATACCAGTCTTTTTAACAAATTTTAATAAAATTTCAACAAAATTTTAACAAAATTTTAACAAAATTTTAACAAAATTTTAACAAAATTTTAACAAAA
>SCLG01000636.1:36147-66449 GCA_004367875.1 Oikopleura albicans
GTGTCAACTCGTTTAGTGATCAACTGTATACACCCCCTGCGCCGTTATCTGGCCGATATTTTTGACGAAAAAACATAATTTTACGTAATAATGGCCAGATAACGGTGCAGTGCTACACATATTAATATAGGATTTCCTTAAATTTTTTGTCGGATAACGGCTGGCTAAATAACGGCGCAGGGGGTGTAGTCTATATTACACAACTATATTATATGAACCTTTTTTCTACTCACATTTTCAGACAACGTTATAATTTGATTTTCGGTCCATTTCTCTGAATTTCACTATTTTTCCCCTTGGAGAATCTGGTACCTTTTTAGTAAAATATTGTCGCAATTTATATTTAAAGAGATAGCTTTCCGTCAATCGCCTTGAAATACTTTTTCAAATCAATTGTTTTTTATGTGGTGAAGATTAATGAGACAAGAATGAAAAAAAAACTTTAATTAACACGTCTTAATTTAACCCCGTCGAAACGGATGGGTTAATCTGTAAATTTTGCTCAACGTTTCGAAATAATGTTGAACTTGGCCCGTGGCCGTCAATCGCTCACATCTCAGACTTCTGTCGGATAAAAAATGGATTATTAAATATTTTTAAAATTAAAATACTCAAATACTGAAAACTAAATAGTCAAAATCCTGAATTAAGTTTGATTATCTGAAATTAAGCAGACAGATTAATACTGCTGATCCTAAAATAATACAGGGTATTAGTAATGAATTCGACGCAATTCTCGATAGTTGAATTGAATTTGTTAATTATTGCCCTAGAGCGCTTTCCCTGCTCTGTTACACGTACAGCCAATCAGCGTACTTTTTGTATTTAGTTCAAACCAAAAGTGAAGTGTATTTATTAACACTTCAATACGCTTTCGTTTTCAAAAAACCGGCCGTATAAACCAACAGGGGCTCCATTAAGTCCTACGTCGGTTTAACTCCGAAACTAAAGCTTCGATGCGGCGGTCAATCAAAAAAGTTTAAAATGCGAATGAAACTGATGACTTTTTCCAGCAAAAGGTTCAGCCAATCGTGTTTAGATTCTGAAAAAAACGCAGTTGCATTTTTAAATCGGTGCGTTATCGGTAAAATTTCTCCCTCGGAGTTAACTGGACATAACATACACCGCTTCAGGGTTTATCCGGCCCCATTTTTCACATTTTCAGCTATTCTGCTTGCGCCCATGGGAATTATCTGGCCACCTGAGAGTTTATCTGGCCGGTTTTGGAAGACAAAAGTGGCTAGATAAACCCTCAGTCGGTGTATGAATACTAAAATACGCATTTCGTCAGCTACGTTTTCGAAATTTGTCTTACCATTTTATTTTTATATTTTCAAGCAAATGTGTCGAAGTTAACTCAGTAATTTTACTCTTTTTGGTTACTTTTGATTCGTTTTATGAAAAAGCTGCAATAATTGTGAAAAAATAAAAACACGCTGTTTTATCTTGCAAAATATTAATTTTATTATGCATCTGTGTATAAAATTAATAATTAAAATTGAATAGTAGAATAAAGTATAATTTATACAAATTACGTAGGTACTACGCAAATCACGTATATTCGTTGTATAATTGTCGACATGTGGCGCCAGTTTTGAATGGTATGTGGCGCCTTTGGACAACACGTCGCGACGGGTTAACAAAATTTGTCCGAAAAAATAAGAATGTGACATGTCTATGTTGCAGACAACTGTTATTAATTCTGTCTGAGATTTGAACAAACATTACTCGTAGATTGAGCATGGTCCATGCTGCATGGAGTACTAAGCGTCTACGAGTTAAAAATATACTGTGAACTTTTGTCGTACCAAAATGATTTTAAGGTGTGCCAAAAAATGATTTTTGTAAACGTGTATCATAATATTAGATTGGAATGGCCGCCAGGCGCTTCTAACCTAATTATCCGCGTAACAAAAAAGGAAGAAATTATTATTTGTTTTTTTCGCGGTGATATGGTTACGCGACCAATAGAAATTGGTCTCTAGCCGTGTTCTTGGGTATCGAACTAGTCAAAAAATTTCCATCTGTGTTTTTTTTCCAACGGGCAAAAACCATTGGTTATAAGGTACAGTATTGGATAATTTCAGCCTAAAATGGGTTGAAATAGTGTATGTGCGCTTTCGGCGCTATAAATCACCTGGGAGTTAAGTTGGTTGAATTTGAATCTCTATTAGTCATAATTTTTAGTTTTGAATCTATAAATTGAACGCTTGACCATACAAGATGGTTAAACTTCTGCTGCAGATCATCCACACGTACGGCAGTTAAGTTTTATGTCTTTTCACACAACTGCCAAACATATTCCTTCTTAATTTATTTTCCCATAAACTAAATTTACTTTAGCCATAAAAATCTTTCCGTGTGGAAAAAAGGTGCATTACTTTTACTTAATGTGATTATTCATTTAATAAAAAAGTAAAAGTGAAGGTCACATTTAATTGTAAGCCCAAACATAGGGCATATTATATGCCGCATATAACATGTAAATTATATATATATATAATTTCATATATTCTATATAATACTCTCAATACGGACGCTTTCTTCCAATAGAGACGCTTTTTGTGAAAAATGTCCCCAAAACAGTCGAAAAATGGACAGTTTATGACAATGCACCTCAATACGGACGCTATTTTCAAGAATAAAAAACGCCCGCATGGGAAGTAAGGATACACTTCCTGCTCCCAAAGAGTTACTATTCTTGCTTGAAAAATTGTAACGCGTCCAGGTCATGACGTCATTTCGTGACCCATTTGGGCCTTTTTTTAACCCTTATGGGTAGTTTTTGGTAATAAATTAACGAATATTGATAAAAATGGGCAAATCAAAAATTTTTCCGGAAAATTAATGAAAAATTTCTGCCCACGTTAAGCGTACCTAGACGGCTTATTCGCCATTCGTTCCCTTGGGAGTTAAAAGTGCATCGTTTTCATTTTTTCGCTGAGCAAAAAATAAACTGTCTTTTTCTACGAACCGTTCAAAATGAAACCAACAACTGAGTTTTAGTAACGACGTTTTTTCATTGAACGGTAAGAAGCGAATAAGATGCCATCTTTGGATAGATGTTAATATTATTCAAACTCCATAGATTATCAGATAATCGACTTATTAACCGGCCAGCGGCAAATAAGTTTCGATTGGAATTATCCCTTTTCGTGAACTTTATGGACTGTATGTATCTAGGTAGTGCTGTTTGAAACAAAAGGGTCAGGCCATGTCTAATTATGCCAATAAAACCCAAGTGATGAGGTGGCTTTTATATGTAACAGCATCAACCATTTATTGATATAAAAAATGCTGTTTAGATTCAAATGACGAGAACGTTATCAACCGAATACAAAGACCCGAGATAACTCTTATCGATTTCGAGTTATTAAGGAAACAAATGCAAATAGTGCCGTGTGGCACTGTCGGGACCGCAAGAGTTAACTCTAAATGTCACATAAAATAATAATTAACCTTAGAACCTGTTCCGTGTCAAAGCTGAGGGCATCAGAGTTAATGTTCGGAAAAAAGGATCCTTTCCACGGTTTTTCCTCGAGGTTTCTCTTAATTCCGTCTTAGTTTTTTTTTCGTTGATGTTTTCCGCCCATTTGTCACATCAAACTTCACTAAAACTAACGAGGAGCGAAGAGGCTAACCACAGCTATGGCTAATTTAATGCATTAATTTGACGACACGATATCACCACAACTGACTTAACCCACAGACGTTTTCTGGCAGCTCATGAGGAAAGCTCGGTTTGCACAAAAAAAACAAACTGTGGTTTAATTTATAGCCTTTTGAGGCTTAGTGCCAAGTACAAAATATGACAAATAAACTTTTACTGAATTGATCATGTAATGATTTTGTATAGAAATAGAGCCCTGCGCAGTTATCCGGCAGGTTTGAAAAAAAAATATATTAAATTCGACGAAAAAATTTGTTCAGATTTATATTTCAAAAGTTTTCATCCCAAAAATAAAGAAGGATCATCGAAAAGTCAGGACCATTAAGGTTTTTAATACAGCACATCGCCGTTATCGGAGGATTTTTTTGCCAAAAAACATTTTGTTACGTAATAGTGGCCAGATAACGGCGCAGTCCTTAACATATAAAGATAAGGCTTTCTGGAAAATTATTGCTCAAAATTCCGGCCAGATTAAAGAACGAGCGGCAATTCCGGCCAGATAAGGGTGCAGGGGGTGTATATGACATCTACAACAGCGGTTTAACAACAATTATGGTCCTCATATGCGAATCATTAAATTGTTTTAAAACAATGAGTACGTTTCGTCCCTAACACAGTGCTATGAATCCAATATGAAAAATAAAAAATCAATAAACAAGTTACTATTTACATCTGAGGAAATAAATTATCCCAATTGGTTATGAGAATTGGTTTCTACAGCCAAGAGTTTTGAAAAAAGTGGTCGTTTATTAGGGTTGCCGGCAGGAACCAATAAAAAGTAACCCGCATGCGACGACTCCACCTCATCAAATAATCCGCAGAAGATGGGCGGGAAACAAAAGCGGAAAATGTACAACAAAATAAAATCGAAAACCAACAAAAAATATGTTAAATAGTTTAAGGTCAGAGTTGGTTTATCCAACCATTAATGACATCCGTGGTCGTTTCCGTTGGCAAACGATGATTGCGCCGATAAAAATGAAAACACACGAGGTTATGTTAGAAAATGATACTTATTATGAGAATGTTTACTGCTTAGTATGCCGAATTCTGCACTGAAAGTATGCCAAATATCTAGTACAGGGGTAGGCCAATTCCGGAACAGTTCCCGGAAAAAGTCCAATTCCGGAACGCTTTTATTTCAAAAAGGATTTGAAGTCCCATTCCGGAACATAAAGGGACTTTGGCTCAAAATCGCAAAGCGTTTCGGAATTGGCCTACCTTCTGTAGCCTTTTTTAAAATAAACTACACCCCCTGCGCTGTTATGTTGCACGTTTTACATGAAAACAATCCGCAAGATAATGAAGCAAACGGGGACATCTGCAAGATAACAGCGCAGTGCTTCACACATAATGATGAGGGATTCCTGGAAAATTGGCCAAAAATCTGCTAGATAATGGAGTCAACGGGAAAATCTGCAAGATAACGGGTGACAAGATAACAGCGCAGGGAGGTCTATACAGTACACCACTTTGTCCACGGACGTTAACAACACGACGGGCAATAAAGGTGTTATATTCCACGACGTTTGTTAACTTCTATGAATTTTGTTCACTTTAATAGATAGTGCGTCAACTAAACGTGGAAAAATGACGCTAGACGATTGTTAACTTCCATGCATTGTGTTAACGTCTGGCCATTTTGTTTAACAAACTTAATAACCTTTAGGGGTTTTAACTTCCGTAGACAGGCAGTGTTTGGGTTTGGGGTCCAGTTTGCCGTATTTTACCCTATAAAATCACGTAGCGGTTTATCCGGCCATTTTGCTTTCCAAAACTGGCGGGACACAGACTGTGCTCCTTGACCGGTTTCGTCTTTTGGACCGGTTTCGTCTTATAAATTTAAAAAATGCCATAACTCACGTTCCTATTTTTGGATTTGGCTGATTTTTTTTCGGTCTGCATATTTTGTTATTCTCTTTCATTTTCGGTTATTCCCGGTCACTTCCGGTCACTAGAAAAAAAGTGAAAACCGAAAAAACCGGAAATCGAAAAATCTAAACCGACCAAAAAAACCGCCGTGTCGAACATACCCGGACTATTTTTTAAATGGTTAAAATTGTTCCTCTGGAAGCTGGAATCTGTTATGGTTCTCCAGGAGCACTGTGCGGGGTCGACCCGCAGGGGTTGAAACCTTAGGGTGAAGGAAAAATCGGTGGAAAATATGTAAAAAAAGTAGCCGCATATAAGGGGTCTTTCTTCTTCAAATTGTAACTACATGAGCTACATGAGCTAATTGTAAATTCAAAGTATATCAAGCAGATGCAATTTGGCGGAAATGATAGAAAACGTTTTGATCATTTTCGGTTTCATTTTGCGATTATCTCGGATCAATAAATTTGATGCCGTCGTTAGTTTAGGCGATTAAACAAAGAATTAGTGTTTTCATGCTTTATGTTCAAGGTTACTTATAATAGTCGACTAATTTCCAAGCCGCTTATTTTATCATTAAAGCCGCGCAGATTTCAACTGATCAATGATGGGTTATGCATAGTGCACTACTTTGTAAATTCTCAATTAGTGCATATTGCGTCCCATGTAGGGAGACCTCTGATCNGTGTGGAAAAAAGGTGCATTTCTTTTGCTTAATGTGATTATTCATTTAGTAAAAAAGTAAAAGTGAAGGTCACATTTAATTTGAAGCCCAAACATACAGCATATAACATAATAATAAACTTATATATATATATAATTTCATATATCATATATAATACAATCATTACTCTCAATACAGACGCTTTCTTCCAATAGGGACGCTTTTTGTGAATAAATGTCCCCGAAACAGTCGAAAAATGGACAGTTTATGACAATGCACCTCCATACGGACGCTATTTTCAAGAATAAAAAAAACGCCCGCATTGGAAGTAAGGATACAGTCCCTGCTCCCAAAGAGTTACGATTATTGCTCGAAAAATTGTAACGCTTCCGGGTCATGACGTCATTTCGTGACCCATTTGCACCTTTTTAAACCCTTATAGGTAGTTTTTGGTAATTTCTTTATTTAAGCGTACGTTTAAACGAAGTAAAATTAACAAATACACGTATTGCTAAAAATGGGCAAAGCAAAAATTTTTCCGGAAGAGTAATGAAAAATTTCTGCCCACGTAAAGCGTACCTGGACGCCTTATTCGCCATTCGTTCCCGTCAGAGTTAAAAGAGTTAAACTTTTTCTACGAACCGTTCGAAATGAAACCAACAACTGAGTTTTAGTAACGACGTTTTTTTTCATTGAACGGTAAGAAGCGAATAAGATGCCATCTTTGGATAGATATAAATATTATTCAAACTCCATAGATTATCAGATAATCGACTTATTAACCCGTCAGCGGCAAATAAGTTTCGATTGGAATTATCCCTTCTCGTGAACTTTATGGACTGTATGTATCTACGTAGTGCTGTTTGAAACAAAAAGGTCAGGCCATGTCTAATTATGCCAATAAAACCCAAGTGATGAGGTGTCTTTTATATCTAACATCATCAATTTTTTTTTATATAAAAAATGCTGTTTAGATTCAAATGATGAGGACCTTATCAACCGAATACAAGGACCCGGTCGGATATAACTCTTATCGATTTCGAGTTATTAAGGAAACAAATGCAAATAGTGCCGTGTGGCACTGTCGGGACCACAAGAGTTAACTCTAAATGTCACATAAAATAATAATTAACCTTAGAACCTGTTCCGTGTCAAATCTGAGGGCATCAGAGTTAATGTTCGGAAAAAAGGATCATTTCCACGGTTTTTCCTCGAGGTTTCTCTTAATTCTGTCTTAGTTTTTTTTCGTTGATGTTTTCCGCCCATTTGTCACATCAAACTTCACTAAAACTAACGAGGAGCGAAGAGGCTAACCACAGCTATGGCTAATTTAATGCATTAATTTGACGACACGATATCACCACAACTGACTTAACCCACAGACGTTTTCTGGCAGCTCATGAGGAAAGCTCGGTTTGCACAAAAAAAACAAACTGTGGTTTAATTTATAGCCTTTTGAGGCTTAGTGCCAAGTACAAAATATGACAAATAAACTTTTACTGAATTGATCATGTAGTCCATGGTTTTGTAAAGAAATAAAGCCCTGAGCAGTTATCCGGCAGGTTTGAAAAAACATGCCAATAACTGCGCAGACCGTTGGCGAAAAAATGACAAAAAAAAGTTTCGAAAAAATCTGCCGAATAACTGCGCAGGGGTGTCATATAAGAGGTCGCTAGAAAACTGGTCTACATGTGTCCCAAAAATAATATCATACTTACCTATCTTATTATGAATATGTTTTCAATAAATTTTAATGTCAGAATCATTTATGATTTCTTCATGTTTATTATACCATGTGGTCCAACAATGAATCAGTCAAGAAAAATTTCCGCATGCGGTTTTACATTATTTCAGCATATAAGGTGCGTGTAAATTTTTTTTTCTGATTAATTGTTGGACCACACGGTATAATATTGTTCAATTTGTTTTTATTATCCTCAAAATTTTCGGATAATAAATTCGGCCAAAAAGCGTCCCGAAAATTTATTCAGATTAACATTTTTAAAGTTTTCATCTCAAAAATAAACCAGGATCATCAGAATTTCAGGACCACTAAGGTTTTTAATATTTTGTATCTACAGCAGCAGTTTAACAACAATTATGGTGCTCATATACAAATAATTAATTAAATTGTTTTTAAACAATGAGTACGTTTCGTCCCTAAAAAACGGTGCTATACAAATTGTATAATACAATAGAAAAAAAATCAATAAACAAGTTGCTATCTACATCTGCGGAAATAAATTATACCAATTGGTTATGAGAAATGGTTTCTACAGCCAAGAGTTTTGAAAAAGTGGTCGTTTATTAGGGTTGCCGGCAGGAACCAATAAAAAGTAACCCGCATGCGACGACTCCACCTCATCAAATAATCCGCAGAAGATGGGCGGAAAACAAAAGCGGAAAATGTACAACAAAATAAAAATCGAAAACCAACAAAAAAATATGTTAAATAGTTTAAGGTCAGAGTTGGTTTATCCAACCATTAATGACATCCGTGGTCGTTTCCGTTGGCAAACGATGATTGCGCCGATAAAAAATGAAAATACACGAGGCTATGGTAGAAAATGATATTTATTATGAGAATGTTAAGAGCGCTTGGTATGCCGAGTTTTGCACCGAAATTATTTTAAATACCTAGTAACCGGCTTAAAAAAGTACTACACAGGCTGCGCTGTTATGCTTCGCAAAAAATTGAAAAAAAAATAGTGAAACATAATGGCCCGAGGGGGGAAAAGTGAAATATAACGGCGTAGGGCTTAACATATAAAGATATGTATTAAGGGAAAATATTTTCTCAAAAAAGTGAAACATAACAGCACGGACGGTAAAAAGTGAAACATAACGGGGTGAAACTTAACGGCACACCCTATGTATACACTACCTGCCCACTAAAATTAACAACGCGAGGGGAAGGTGTTAACTTCCTCGAAATTTGTTAACTAGGAACAGTGCGTCAACTAAAAATGGAAAAAATGACGCGAAACGACAGTCTGTTAACCTCCATGCATTTTGTAACTTTCGGCTATTTTGTTAACTTTAAGGGCGGTAAATGCCAAAGATAGG
This sequence comes from Oikopleura albicans, assembly GCA_004367875.1. Lineage (NCBI taxonomy): Eukaryota > Metazoa > Chordata > Appendicularia > Copelata > Oikopleuridae > Oikopleura > Oikopleura albicans. The sequence continues at coordinate 45,420 of SCLG01000636.1, forward strand.
CGGTGTATGTGTTTGAGGTCCAGTTTGCCGAATGTTTATCATATTCGTGTCATAAACACTGGGCCATTTCGCGTTCCAACACTGGCCGGCTCGACCCGCAGGGGCCGGTTAAAACCTTAGGGTGTAGGCAGAATAGCTGGAAAATATGCAAGAAAACTGGCCGGATATCAGGAGTCTTTTTCTACAAAATGTAACTATTTGAGCTAATTGTAAATTCGAATTATATCAAGCAGATGCAACTTTGCGGAAATGATAGAAAAAGTTTTGATCATTTTCGGTTTCATTTTGCGATTATCTCGGATCAATAAATTTGATGCGGTCGTTAGCTTAGGCGATTAAACAAAGAATTAGTGTTTTCATGCTTTATGTTCAAGGTTACTTATAATAGTCGACTAATTTCCAAGCCGCTTATTTTATCATTAAAGCCGCGCAGATTTCAACTGATCAATGATGGGTTCTGCATAGTGCACTACTTTGTAAATTCTCAATTAGTGCATATTTCGTCCCATGTAGGGAGACCTCTGATCCGCTCCTTACTTTTATAAGCTTAGTGGTAGATTTAGTAGAAATGGTGAAATCGCAAATTTTTCGTAAAAAAAACGGGCAAAGCCACGTTGTAGAGCTCGTCAAACTTGATCTGATTAATCAAAAGTTGATTCGCACCACTAGGGAATCATAGAGAGCGGTTTGAAAATGTCAACCTACGCAAATGAACGTTTTTTCTTCTGCATCACCTGGTGCGTAGACGGGTCAGACCGACGTAGTTTGACGAGCTCTGCAACTTGGTTATGATAGTTTTTTTGATGGTTTTTTTTTTGACAGCTAGCTGTTGCCGAGCCCAGCCTTGTTGTACACTCACAGCTCCCAAAAAGTGTGGAGAAAGGGACAAATTACTGTACGTAAAAGGGGACAATTAACTGTAGGTTTCAAGCTAGTCGAAATGAGTTGGCGTACTGCAACTTGGTCTATAGACTATAGCCTAATTTATAAACCGATGTGTAATGCTGCATGAAAAAAATGCGGAATAACAACTACACGTATGAACGTATTTCCTCTGAGAATTAATTCAAAACCCTGGTGATTTAGTAGTTCCAGTGAGAGTCATTAATCTGATGCGCTCGTAATTTAAATTCGACAAGTGTATGACTGTAGCAAGACAGGCCGTGAAAATATCTCCGAGTTCCCAGATTACCTAGTAATCTGTAAATCTTTCCTTTAAACGGAGATTTTTAGAGAGAAGAAAACTACAATAAAACTTATTCCCTTGTAAACATGAGATATGATGTCTTATGCACACGTTTTTTGAACTTTTTAACTGTTAACTCCTGCGCCAAACGAAACCTATTTTCTATATTTTTAGTTTAGTTTTTCGACATCGAGTAGAATTATTCGGCACCGACTAAATTGGTATCATGTCTTAATACACCGCCTGCACAGTTATACGACATGTTTCAGGAATAAAAACCTGCCGGATAACTACGCAGGGCGAAGACAGAAAACGAAAAAACCTGGCTAAAGGCTAATCCATCGACAAAATTTTGACGGATTGTCCTTTCGACATGATACGAGTCCCTGACGATTACTCATATTTAGTATATAATTTATAGCCTTCATTCCGATGCACCTTATCGCACATACGGTGTGTCAAAGCTCAAAATTTACCGCTATTTATTCTAGAAATTAATGCCGAATGAAATTGGGGAGATATCGATGCGAGGCAACCGTCGAAATCTGGCTTAAGGGAGGGAGCACTGTATGTAACATAAATCTGACTGAAATTTTAACACGGTATTTCATACGAATTTCCAAGTAATCGAAAAGCGTTAGTTTAAACTTACTGGTATAATACTCAAAGCATTGAACTGTATACAATATACTACGATCTAATCAAGCCCAAAAACGACGAATAAAAAAAAACACATTTTTATCGTTCAATTCTCTCGGTTCAGTTGATAGATTCTCTCATCTGAAAAAAAAAACGTATTTTAGATTTCTTTGAGTGGAATCCGTTTTAGTTGGGTACGAATAAAATGTCGCCTCAAATGCGATCGATTAATTGACTCAAAGTGGAATGTGATAAATTTAATTAAAAGGCGGTTGTAAGAATTAATACAAGAAGTGGAAGGCGTCTGACATACATGTATACTTTGGCATAATATACTATATGTATGATAGCTAACGAGTGTATACTGCATAGTTCTGAAAGGTAAATAGTCTATATCAGAGGTTGACAAGGCACCGTCTTAATCCGGATAGTNCGGACCACTAGGGAATCATAGAGAGCGGTTTGAAAATGTCAACCTACACAAATGAACGTTTTTTTCTTCTGCATCACCTGGTGCGTAGGCGGGTAAGACTGACGTAGTTTGACGAGCTCTACAACTTGGCTTTATAAGTTTTCCTGGAAAAATTTCCCCATTTCTACCAAATTTAATTTAATAACAATTAAAATAAAGGGTATAGCAATTCAGAAAGACAAACCGGCAAAAATGTAGCAGTTTAGGTTACATACCCTGTAGTACAAGGTCCTGTAGAACCTTGGAATTAACTACATATGAACGGATTTCCTATGAGAATTAATTCAAAACCCTGGTGATTTAGTAGTTCCAGTGAGAGTCATTAATCTGATGCGCTCGTAATTTAAATTAGACATGTGTATGACTGTAGCAAGACAGGCCGTGAAAATATCTCCGAGTTCCCAGATTATCTAATAATCTGTAAATCTTTCTTTTAAACGGAGATTTTTAGAGAGAAAAAAACTACAATAAAACTAATTGCCTTGTAAACATGAGATATGATGTCTTGTGCACACAGTTTTTGAACTTTTTAGCTATTAACTCCTGCGCCGAACAAACACATTTTCTAAACCCCTATTTTTCAACATCAAGTAGAACTATTCGGCACCGACTAAATAATTTGGTATCATGTCTTAGACCGTCTGCACACTTATCCGGCAGGTTTCAGGAGTAAAAACTGTCGTATAACTGCGCAGGACATAAGTGGAAAACGGAAAAAACCTGCTGGATAACAGCACGAGTGGGCCAACCTGTCGGATAACTAGATGCCGAATAACTGCACAGGCGGTGTAGTCGAAAAGCTAATTGGTCTAAAGAGTGATCCAAAAGTGGATAACGGCAAAAGTGGAGAAAGTGTAGTATGGAGAAGGACTTAAGATTTGATCGCTTTTCTGTTTTACAATTATTTTCCTTCGTTTCGGAATTGAAAATGGGAAAAAATCGTTTAGATTAGACAAGTTTGTACACTTGCATCAAACAAAAGGCTTTCTGGTACTTTCTCGTACATAAATCTGACTTTCTGGTACATCATATACAGTCCTCCTTTCATTAAGTGCCCCACTCAAGCCACCATAAACGGGGCACTTAAATGATGGGTGATACTTAAGGGCACGGTACTTAAGGTAGGGAGCACTGTATGTAACATCAATCTGACTGTAATTTTAACACGGTATTTCGTACGAACTCTGAATTTCCAAGTAATCGAAAAAAAATACCTTAGTTTTAACTCCCAGGGGGAAGTGCGTGTAAATAGACACGCAACTTGTTTTTTCGTCGATTTAAGGCTAATGAAGGCCCTTTTTGAGAAAATTCGATTGACGGTGTTATTTTTTTGCGTAGGTTGGAGATTTCAAAAACCTCTCTAGGGGGCCCTGGTGGCCCAAATCAATTTCTGAATAGTCAGATCGACGTAGTTTGACAAGCTCTACAACTTGGCTTTACCAGTTTTTTTTGAATTATTGGGAATTTATCTGAATTTTTTAAGTGCGTGTTCATTTACACGCATTTTCCCCCTTCGGGTTCCCAAAAACTCCTTCCCCCCTAAGAGTTAACTTACTGTTATAACACTCAAAGCATTGAACTGTATACAATATACTACGATCTAATCAAGCCCAAAAACGACGAATAAAAAAAACACATTTTTATCGTTCAATTCTCTCGGTTCAGTTGATAGATTCTCTCATCTGAAAAAAAAAACGTATTTTAGATTTCTTTGAGTGGAATCCGTTTTAGTTGGGTACGAATAAAATGTCGCTTCAAATGCGATCGATTAATTGACTCAAAGTGGAATGTGATAAATTTAATTAAAAGGCGGTTGTAAGAATTAATACAAGAAGTGGAAGGCGTCTGACATACATGTATACTTTGGCATAATATACTATATGTATGATAGCTAACGAGTGTATACTGCATAGTTCTGAAAGGTAAATAGTCTATATCAGAGGTTGACAAGGCACCGTCTTAATCCGGATAGTATGTTTTAAGGAGAAAGGGTAATCTAGCGACAGTTTACATATATATATATTGTATAGTATAGTACGTAGTATATCATAGTAGTATATATCATATAGTAGTAAAAGGTCGCCAAATAAGGGCCCCTCAAATAAGAGTCGATATTGCCAAATAAGAGTCAATTTTACCAAATAAGACTGGATTTTGCCAAATAAAAGTTGATCGTCCGGGATTCGTCAAATAAGGGTTGCTTTTCTAAAACACGAAAACAACCTATCTTTGGCGACCAAACTGTAGTATGTTTTATAAACTCTCGGCGAGTTACCCTTACTCCACAACACACAACACCCTGTAAGACGGTGCCGTTGACAAATTTGAACGTTGTTCTCACGTGTAACACGTGACGTGTTTTGGGCGTATATTCAATTTTAGGGGTCGATTTGCGGACGGCGGCACCCTAATCGGAGGTCGGCCGGAAATTTCAGTGTACCCGGTCTTGACTAAAATAATGGTTTGTTGTCGGTTCTACGGTAAACTTTACATCTCCGGTATAAAGTATAATTCGACGCAGAAATAAAACAGTCCTCTCCTATTATGTCATAAAATCAAATGTATAAAAGTAGTTAACCAGTAACTCCACATAGAATGTATCTATTACTAAGATTTATTCCATCTTTAAAAAATAATTTTATTTTTTTATTTTGACGTCACTTGACAAGCAATTAAAGTTAATTAGCCTTAATTGTATAGAATAGAAATAGCCGTGATATTTAATTAATTAGAGCACCAAAAATATACTAGCTTATATAATATAGGCATAAATATAGGCATAATATAGGCAAAAATATAGTAGCTTATATAATATAGGCATAACAAAATAAAAATGAATAATTGATCATTGCATGGAAGGTATGATTTGTTGGGCACACCATTGATTATTTTATATTTTAACAAACATTTTTTTTTGTATATTTGATTTATGCGCCTACAATTCCATGCGCAAACTCTATTGGTTATTTCGACATTTACCTACGCAAAACGTGACTAGTACGTCACATATGACATGTAATATGGTTTCCCTTTTTTCCGGTAAGGGCCGGAAGGGCCGGTAAGGCCGGAAGTTCACTTTGGGCTACAAAAAATGACCATTTGACCGTATATTTGTCCTTAAATTAAACACTATACTATATAAAATGAAGAATTTCGGATTGTCCGAGGAAAATGGACCATACAGTTTATTCTTGAATAAACAAATCGATCAAAATGCCAAGATAGAACGTCAAGTAATTAACCTATCCTCGGTAATTAATTTAATTAATTACGTTTGACTGCCTCGGGAAGGTTAAATGCAACACAACAGAATGAAATTAATTTTTAAAGAAAAATATTTTTGGGGTTGGATGTTACTTGCATCAAGAAAAACAGAAAAAAAATCATTCAATTTATAGGATGCAACAAGGGATGACGTTTTAATCTGTAGATATCGATTCAATCTACGTTTTTATTTGATATTTATTAGTCCCCTTCAATTGTTTTGATGACTTCATAATTATTCGTAACATATTCGGAGAAAATAGTAGTACAGTCATGAAACCAAGAGGCACCGTGGNATGGACCATACAGTTTATTCTTGAATAAACAAATCGATCAAAATGCCAAGATAGAACGTCAGGTAATTAACCTATCCTCGGTAATTAATTTAATTAATTACGTTTGACTGCCTCGGGAAGGTTAAATGCAACACAACAGAATGAAATTAATTTTTAAAGAAAAAAATATTTTTGGGGTTGGATTTTACTTGCATCAAGAAAAACACAGAAAAAAATAATCATTCAATTTATGGGATTCAACAAGGGATGACGTTTTAATCTGTAGATATTGATTCATATCGATATTTATTAGTCCCCTTCAATTGTTTTGATGACTTCATAATGATTCGTAACATATTCGCAGAAAATAGTAGTACAGTGAGGAAACCCAGACTGGTAACCTTCTTTCGAAATTAGGCAAATAGCGCGTCTGTTTTTTTTTGTTTTCTTCATGCACCCTAGGGCTCGGAAAATAAGTATCCAATTGGTTCAAGGTCTAAGCCTTTGTCCGAGTCAAAAAGTAGTAGGCACATTGTGTCACATAAAGTAGAAGTGTTTTCTTTATCCGATATAATAAATTGATTATAAAGTATCGATTAAAAACTGATGCCATATTTGGAATCCTTGACCCCAAATTACCCTAAAACCGGTCAAAACTGGTCAAAACCGGTCAAAACTGGTAATTTTAAATCAAAAACCGAGAATTACCGGGCAATTGCCTGGCATTTTCAAAAATAGTTATAAAATAATTAAGCCTAGAAATAGCCAAAACCGATAATTTTAGTCACTACCAACTAAAAAACCGGTAGTTGTTGACCAACTTCCGGTTAGATTGCCGTTGACTCAAAAATCGGATCGAAACACCCAAAAAGGCCAGAACTACAGTCCTTAACCATTTATCGGACGTTTTCGGTTCTCAAAAATAGCGTCCGATAAATGAGCATCGTCACAAAAGAGGTCATTTTTTTATTAGAATGACCCCATTTTGGACAAAAAAGCGTCCGATAAATGAGTAAGCGTCCGATAAATGGTTAAGGACTGTAATTGTTTGTGAAAATCTGAGGTTTCTATACAAACGGTTCACGATTAATGGGCCTGGTCGCTTAAAACGTATGGTGCGGAAAGCGTTGGCGGTTTGATTTTACAACCCACAGAAATGACGATGAGGTTGAGTCACGTGATTAACCTGGACGTATTTATTCATCATGACCTTTATCTAGAATCAAAAATACCACTTTATTTCGTGTTTGAAAAGGACTTTGATCCAGAGCACCTTTTGAACTAAAATACGACAATTGAAATGATGTCGCAAAATGCGCATTCTGTCAGCGTTTAATGGCTGGACGTTGTCTGGCCAAGACCTCTGATTGACGACCACCTAATTGCTTTTACGTTTTTTTTATATCTATTTCCGTTAACCAGTTATTTATGATTATTTAAGAAATTATTTATTTCGTGAAGAAAAAAAATGTGAGAAGAAGAGGCCAAGTCCCTTCATATTAATAATATAGTCAGGGGTCTCTAGATGTGCGCTCTCTAGATATGCATGTCTCTACAGGCTGGACGGTATAAAAAGCGACCAATTGTAGATGGAAATCGAAAATGCACATCTAGAGACCCCTAATTGTATATCAATGATAGGTTTCTAGGTTTATAGCTGTGTTTTGTTAATTGCTTTGTTTGAGTATAAGGAGACATATTTGGCGCTAAAGAGCATTTTAACCACTATAAGATTAGAAAATTTCTAAATAAATAATTTTTTGTGCGTTTTTTAATTTGTAATCATCGTGTTGATTCACTTTATATGTGTCAATTTTATACACCAGTTGCGCAGTTATGTTTCGACAGTATTTTCAAAAAGTATCAAAATAATTACGCTGTGCGTAGGCGTCAAAATGACACAAAAAATGATAAAATATTACGAAAACTAACTTAAGGACCGGTCAGTCATGTTGTGTACAAACTAAACTCAAAAATCCATATACCTCATTTCATCCGCATATTTTATGTTTTTATCGCTATTTAAGGCGTAAGTTATTGGTATCAAGCATTGTCAAGTTCATTTGACAAACTGATTCTAGAAATATTGAGCTTTCAAAATTTCAACAAAAAATGGANTTCATAAAAAGCTTTGAATTAGTTTTAAAAGTCCGTATTGGGAGCAGGAACGGTATTTATCTTTTCTATATTTTAAGATATGTATTACGGGCGAAAAATATTAAAAATGGAAGATACGGGTGTGAAACAAAACTGCGCAGGGGGTTTCCATAAGAGGATTTAATTATAAAAAACCTTCGTTGACAGACTGCTCATTTCGCATAAGTGTTTTACGTTAAAAAAAACTTTTCATAATTAATGCAAATAAAGTAGTGCAGTTTCAGAAATTTTTCTCCGAAAAACTTATTCTCCGAAAAACGTTTTCTCCGAAAGACGTTTTCTTCGATTTTCTCCGAAACACGTTTTCTTCGATTTTCTCCGAAAAACGTTTTCTCCGAAAAACGTTTTCTTGCATTTTCTCCGAAAAACGTTTTCTTACCCTTTCTCCGAAACACGTTTTCTTTGATTTTCTCCGAAAAACGTTTTCTTGGAGAAACGTTTTCTTCGAAAGCCCACGGTGCCAAACCAAGACTGGTAACCTTCTTTCAAAATTAGGCAAAAAACGCGTCTGTTTTTTTGTGTTTTCTTCCTGAAGCACCGTACGGCTCGGAAAATAAGTAATCCAATTGGTTCTAGGTCTAAGCCTTTGTCTGAGTCAATAGTAGTAGGCACAATGTGCCACATAAAGTGGAAGTGTTTTCTTTATCCGATATAATAAATTAAAAAAACTGATGCCATATTCGTAATCCTCGACCCCCAATTACCCTAAAACCGGTCAAAACTGGTAATTTTGAATCAAAACCGAGAATTACCGGACAAATGCCCGTCATTTTCAATTAGTTTCAAATTCGAGATACTTGGCGGCAATTAAACGTAGAACTAGTAAAAACCGATAATTTTAGTCATCATCAGTTAAAAAAACCGGTAGTTGTTGACCAACTTCCGGTTAGAGTACCGCGGTGCGCAAATAGACCCAACAATCGGATCCAAACAACCAAGATAGGTCAGAACTAATTGTTCGTGAAAATCTGGGATTCCTATAGAAAACGGTTCACGATTAATGGGCCTGCTCGTTTAAAACGTATGGTGCGGAAAGCGTTGGCGGTTTGATTTTACAACCCACAGAAATGACGATGAGGTGTAGTCACGTCATTAACCTGTACGTATTTATTCATCATGACCTTTATCTAGAATCAAAAATACCACTTTATTTCGTGTTTGAAAAGGACTTTGATCAGCAGCACCTTTTGAACTAAAATACGACGATTGAAATGATGTCGAAAAATGCGCCTTCTGTCAGCGTTTAATGGCTGGACGTTGTCTGGCCAAGACCTCTGATTGACGACCACCTAATTGCTTTTACGTTTTTTTTTATATCTATTTCCGTTAACCAGTTATTTATGATTATTTCTTGAATAAAAAATGTGAGAAGAAGAGGCCAAGTGACTTCATATTAATAATACAGTCAGGGGTCTCTATATGTGCGCTCTCTAGATATGCATGTCTCTAGATGGAAATCGAAAATTCACATCTAGAAAACCCTAATTGTATATCAATAATATGTTTCTACAGTAGGTTTATAGCTGTGTTTTGCTTATTGCTTTGTTTGAGTGTAATGAGTCAGACTTGGCGCTAAAGAGCATTCTAACCACCATATGATTAGAAAATTTCCAAATAAATACTTTTTGGTGCGTTTTTTAATTTGTAATCATTGTGTTGATCCACTTCATATGTGTGAATTTTATACATCACTTGCGCAGTTATGTTGTGTCAGTATTTTGAAAAATATCAAAATAATTACGCTGTGTGTAGGCGTCAAAATCACGCAAAAGTGATAAAATATTACGAGAACTAACTTAATGCGATTTTTAAGGGTGGTGTGCGATTTTTAAAATCAATTTGTTGCAAATTAAAGGCCGTTTTTTCTAGAACTAAAAAGGGCCCTAATGAAAGTAAGGACGGTACTTAGTACAAGTTGTAATGTACAACAATGGATCTTTTACTATCGAAAAAATTTTGATGAAAACGGACGTACATAGTTAAGTACATGTTAAGACTAATCGTATTAATTCTGACGTTGAGAGTTCCGATTGGTATACAAAATCGATCATTAAACTTTAACAGTAAACTATAACAGTACCGGCAAGTTTTTACAGTAAAATTTACTATGTAATTTAAAATATACTATGTAATTTTTGGTGCACAACCGGAATAAAATATTTAAGACATAGTTTTTAGATTTTAATACAATTGATATAAAGTTACTTGAGGAGACCCAGTTCTATGTTAGGTTCCGATTTTTACTATTCTAAAATCTAGACTCTACCGGTTGATATTCTAGAAACTGTAGCCGATTTTCAGGAAACTCAACCGGTAGATAAGCCAAGGCTGACGAGGTCTAGTCTGCTTTTTTAAAAGGTTAAACTTAATTATTTTTTTTCATTTCAAGTTATTATTATTATTAATTATTTAGTTTATAAATCGCTAAGCTCAAAACAATAAAACATTATGATTCCATAAACGGACTTCAGGTTTTTTTAATCACGCGTTTGAACTTTAAACTTTGAAGTTAATGATTTTGTTTTCTCAGAATGTGCCCCCATTTGTATCAAAGTAAATATTATATGTCAGACTTGAAAAGTTGCCACTTTATTTAGTATAAAAAAAAGTATAAATATATAAGTGAGAAATAAATATGTTTTGTTTGCCAAGATGACAAGTTTTGAACTCGGACGTACTACAGGTTTAGCCTCATGAAAATCGGCTGAGCGTTTCTAGAGTAGAGCAATTTTCTTCTTTTTTCTTGCAATGGGGTGCTCCCATTGGTCAATATCATTTTAAAATATGCCGGCACAGTATTCTAGAAACGCGCACCCGATTTTCATGAGACTAAAACATTAGATATCAATTTTGCGAATTTTTTTTTTATTATTTATAAAAAAATAGTAAAATTCACGAACATTCTTTGAAAACTAATATAGTTGCCACTTACCATACTAAATACAAATCTTCTTTACCAGAAATCTCTCTTCAATAAAAGCTCTCTTTCAAATCAACAAATGACGAAAAAGACGAAAAAAAAAATTATAAAATTTTATTTGTTTGCATTATTTTCGCCGTTGCTCGTTTTTGAATAATTTCTCGTGGAAGTCATAAAAAATAATCTCAAATCCAAATTTGTGGAATTTTTTTATTTTTTGTGTTTTGAATTAAATTAAAGTCATTGCTAGTGGTATCGAAGTAAAATGAAAAAAAAAAAACGGAATAAATAACTCGACGCAAGAAAAACACAAGTTTTACGACAGAAAAAAATGGCAATAATAATTGAGCTAATTACGACACCATCACAACGGGTGACGCGACCAAAAAAGGGCCTTTCGAAAAAAAAGGCGAAAAAAAAAATGCCCGCTGATTTCACTTCCGCACAGATGACTACAATTTAAACGTCTTTTTCAAAACGCAAAAACAATAAGAAAAAAGCTCGATTTTAACCTTTTGTCCCGCGAGAAGAAATGATTGTTTATTTTTGTTTTTATTCAAAGCGTTTCCTAATCACTTGGCTGTCCAAAAGGTTAATTTAAGCATAATTCACTTAATTCACGATAAGAAGGTTCCCGAAATTTTTATTGCTCATAAAATTTCATCAAGTGCTACTCATATAAAACTTTTGGTATACCGTGTGTCAAAGCTCAAAATTTACCGCTTTTTATTCTAGAAATGAATAGGGAATGAGATTTCATTGCAGTTCTTTTTCACAATTAATTTCTAGAATAAAAAGCGGTAAATTTTGAGCCTTGACGCACCGTACACTTTTGTAATATTTTATTTAGTCCCAAATCAAATTTCTGAATATAGAAATAGCGCTATTTAACTCACAGACGGGATTCTAAGGAAAAAAAACTGTTTCAAGAGCCCAAGTATTTCAACGTCAAAAAAAATCTTACGAACTTAAAATTCACAAAAATTTGAAAAATAAGTTTTGCACTAAAATTTCGTAATTTTTGTTTTCGGAATCTGAAATTTTGGAATATGAATATTGCCATAAAAAGACATCTTTTGGCAGTTGTTGATTTATTCACGACCCATTCTTAAAAACTGGCTGCCAGCCTAGTTCTAGTTATTATTGCCATTTGTTCAAAAATATAAAAATATATATCTGAATTAAGTCAGTTAGTTTCTCTGTGACAAAATCTGTTATGCTTTGTTTTTGCTGGACCAAATATAGAAAAAATTATCCTGTAGAAAATGTGATTTTAAATGTCAGATTTTTTTTATTCCGTATATAATTGACATTCACGCAATAACTACGAAATCCGTGTCGCTATTATACCGGTGGAAATCCCACCTTTAAATTCGACGTTAATTACGGGTTAACGGAATCACATCCTGACGTAAAACGCCCGAAATAATGAAACAATTGGGGTACTTGGTTGAACGATGTTCGTCCGAAAATGCTACAAACTGGGTTTACCAGTGTAGCCTAAGTTATATAAAAATATTCAAGCTTGACATTTTAGATTTTAATTGAAAAGCCCATGCCAATAGTTCTAGCCGGTCTTAGACCAAGATTAGAGCAAACGTAACACACTATGATAATTACTCATGGTCGGTGAGTGGTCGATGAGTGGTCGATGAGTGGTCGATGAGTAAAATTATGCTGTTTTATTTCCCTTATTTACTACAGATTATTCCATTTTTTTTCTTTTTACCGTGTGTCAAATCTCAAAATTTACCCCTTTGTATTCTAGAAATTTATACGCATTGTGGGACGAATTCGATCGTTTTTTTTTCTTTTAGAATTATTTCTCTTGGTTGTCAAGTTATGCTTATATATAAATAATATAAAAGTAAACATATTTCCTTTTTCCCGGTAAGCGGTACATTTTGAACTTTGACACACCGTATTTATGATGGAATTCAACCCATAAAACATCCACGTTTAGAGGACAAGTTTAGTCGCTAGAGAGCCTTTTATTGACATTTTTATTTCAATTTTAGGATTTACGGCTCAAACTGGATCAATTCGAGCCGTAGGTTATACAATTTTAATAAAAAAAGTCAAAAAAGCTCTCCAACGACTAAACTTGTGCTCTTAACGTGTATACTTTACGAGTCGAATTCTATCAAAAATATAAGTTTCAGAAAAACATAAAATAATTTAGAAAAGACGAAAGAGAAAAGGTCTAAATAATGAATTGCCGATACAGTATTGGTCACGTTAACTCTCAGGGGAAGGACTTTTTGGGAATGCGTTGGGGAAAATGCGTGTTTATATACACACACTTAAAAATATACACGCACTTTCTCCTGGGAGTTAAATGAACATCGACTAAGATTTAAAGAATGTACATGGAAACTCACCATTTCAGGATTCAATTCAACTTTTTTTCTCCTATTCTTCGAAAAAGCCGTTTATTCTATTTGTTTATGGGCCCAAGCCTTATAACTCATATGGGCCATAAGTTATGAAGAAGCCCAAGAGTCTCACACCGCCAACGGCAATTCGTCTCAAATTGAACTAATCAAATGTCGTTAATCTTCCATGTCAAACGACCATATCCATAAATTTAAAATAATACAGTTTCTGTGAATTAAATGCACTGTCTACATGTCAAGGAAAATAATAAATTCAATGTTGTTTTGGATTTGATTAAATTCTTGGCGAAGGATGGAACAATGTGATCTAAATAATTTGAACTTTCCCGCTCGTGTCAAATGCATTAAAGCCCTGAAGCACGGTACATACTCATACAGTACTTACTCATTTATCGGACTGTATATATTATTTTTAAAGCTCTAAATACGGAATGAATCAGATTGCTCACACTGTCGATTACTAGATTTCACGAATTAATAATTCGTGTCTTGTTTTCGATTTCTTATTGAGATCTATATGTTGATTTTATTTCTTACAACATTTCATTAATGTTAATATTAATTAACATATTTTAAATACAATTTAAATGAACTATTTATAATTTGTAGTCATGAAATGTTGTAAGCAAATAAAATCAACATAGAGTTTCCAATACCAAAATGAAAAACAAGAGAAGAATAATATATTATACCAATTAAATATATATTAATTAAGTATATATTAATTATATACATTAATTGTATATTATATTAAATATTAAACTTAAAGTTATTCCAATGTCAGCCTATTCAGTTCAGGCTATTCAAAAATTTAGGTATACAGCCCGTTACATATGAAAGTGGGTCAGAATGAGTAAAAATACTCCGATTTCATTAGAATGGTCGTTATAAGTATGAAAAGATCTTTGCTAAAAACATTTTTTCGGAAATTTTTAGTCGTCGATCTAACTATTCAGAAATTGATTTGGGCCACCAGGGCCCCTAGAGAGCTGTTTGAAATCTCCAACCTACGCAAAAAATATCGTCAATGTAATTTTTTCGAAAAGTTGAGGGGGATCAGCAATACCCGTTTTGCCCTACGGGGCCTCATATGCCTTAAATGGACGAAAAAACAAGTTGCGTGTCTTTATACACGCACTTCCCCTAGGAGTTAAATTTACAAATAAATAAGAGTCTTTACTCACTATTGAACTTTAAGAGTAAAATACGGAAAGTTCAAGTCCACACGTTTTCACGATTTATGTCACCCTAATTAAGAGTGATTGCCAATTGGCGCCAAAAAAAAAACTCACCCCTGTATATGTTACGAGTCCAATAAACTTGAGATAGATAAGACTAATACAATTATCGTATTAAGTTGGTCCAGGTGCATAACTTGGATAACCTTGAAAACGGTGTACACAATTGACAGGTGAGTTACATAAAAGCGGAAATATGGAAAAGAGCAATTAATTGCCATTTTCGAGCATCGTTAAAAATTATGCATTTGAGTCTAAATGTTTTTTTATGACAGCAGAATTTACGAATAGTAACTTTGTACTCACAATTTTACCGTTGAGTAGTAATTTTGTACTCACAATTTTACCGTTGATAAGTTTTTTTCAGACTCAATGTCACGGGTGGAGTATTTTTGCGGTCGCCAAAACTTGTACACCAGGTGCGCGGCTACAAAACCAAAAACAAAAGTGTAACATAACGGAAAATTGTAACATAACGGCGCAGTGCGTAAGCGATTTCGCTGGAAAACTCCAAAAAAAAAATTGCGCAACACGTGTTTTTTGTACAAATTGTAACATAACGGAAAATAGTGATTACGTAACTCAAAAGTATTGGTAAATACGCGTTTTTTTTGTACAAATTGTAACATAACGGCGAAGTGCGTATGCAAAAACGCCAGCAATTTTTTTGCTAAAAAATTGTAACATAACGGGACGAACGGGAAAAATTGTAACATAACGAGGTGAAACATAACGGCGCAGCTGGTGTATTTCAGGTGATTTTGGCGACCACCAGGTGATTTTCGCCAAAACCACCTAAAATACCCATCACCCAATTTCAGGCCTTAAAGGGATACAGGGTAACTAAATAATTTAATTAAACATAAATAAAGTACAGAAACCTTTTCTGGAGAGAGCATTATAATTATAGAGACTCTAATAAAGTACAGTTCGTAGCTCAAAACCGTTACGCTCAAAATGGTTACTAAATGAGGTCATGGATCAAAATCGTTACGGACAAAATGGTTACCAAATGAGCTCATGACTCAAAATCGTTACGCTCAAAATGGTTACCAAATGAGCTCATGACTCAAAATCGTTACGCTCAAAATCGTTATCAAATAAGGTCTTGACTCAAAATCGTTACGATTTCCTGAACCACAAATCGTAAGTATTTTGAAGTAAGGACTGTATACGGAAACACGTTTTCGGACAGCCACAAAAGTCCAAAAGTACTAAAATGGCCATCATAAGTTGTTTCAACAGTTTTGCTGCATAACTTTAAGTTGCATAATATGCAACAGTAGCATAACGCGATGATTAGTTACAGATTCAAAAGATAATATACGAATTTTGAAGCGATTAAAATCGTCTAGATTATTTGATGAAAGTTCAGACGCCGTCCAAATTAAGGCGGAACAATCGGCATACTTCAAATTTATGATTTTCTGGTTTTGTGCGAATCACACCAAATCTGAATGTTCAAATAAATTACGTATAAGACCGCAGGCAAAGTTGTGCCTCCAAATAAATCAATCACCGTAAGTGACGCATTCATACTCTTTATTTTGTTAATATGTGGATTTTGCTAAAAATTACTTTTTTTGGTAAATTTATCGAGCCCTTTGAATGCCAAGACAAGAACCCGGCATTATGTCGTAACGCTAATTGTGAGAATAAAATGAGCAGATTATTGTGTCCGGAAACGTGTGATGTATGTAAAAGTTTGACTGGTTTGAGTACTGTCTGTGTTGATAGAGGACAATTTTGTGACGTTGCCGACTGTACCATTGCGGCTTCACGATTGGTTTGCCAGAAAACCTGTGGGTATGGATAACCATTTTTTTCAATTTTATAATATAGTTGTGTTAAGTGTTATCTGGTCATGACTTATCTTATATGTTTTTAGCTTGACATGTTTTAGCTTGACTTGTTTTTATCTTTACATGTTTTAACATGATTTGTTTTATCTTGGAATGTTTTAATTTGAAATGTTTTAACTTGAAATGTTTTAACTTGACTTTTTTTTATCTTGACATGTTTTAACTTGACTTTGTTTTATCTTGACATGTTTTAACTTGACTTGTTTTATCTTGACATGTTTTAACTTGACTTGTTTTATCTTGACATGTTTTAACTTGACTTTTTTTTATCTCGACATGTTTTAACTTGAATTTTTTTATCTTGACATGTTTTAACTAGACTTTTTTTTATCTTGACATGTTTTAACTTGACATGTTTTATCTTGACATGTTTTATCTTGACATGTTTTAACTTGACTTGTTTTATCTTGACATGTTTTAACTTGAGTTTTTTTTTTATCTTGACATGTTTTAACTTGACTTTTTTTTTACCTTGGCATGTTTTAACTTGACACACATCATTTTTTGACATGCTTTATATATTGGATGTTTTCCCTTGACAAATCTTATCTTGTGACATCTTATTTTGATGAGTCTTATCTTGACACGCATTATCTGGACATGCTTTATATTAACATTTTTTCAATTTAAGCATGTGTTTTTTGTCGAGTAGGCATTTCGTCATTGGGTGACCGGAAAAATTGACCTCCCGGCGCTGTTCTCTTGTAATTATTGCATGAAAAATGTCTGCAAGAAAAATGTCTAGGTAAAAACGTCTCATCGAACTAAAAATGATGAAATGAAGGGTAAAAACTGTAACATTCTGATTGACAACGTAACAGTGCAGGGGTGTGGGACTTTACCATGCTCGTCTGATGTAAATTATTATATTTAAGAAATTGTGGAAAATCCGACAACGAGTATCAATCCGCTCAACCTACGCAATCAAGCGGCAATGATTGGAACAGTTTCAAATGTGAGGATAAAAATGCTTTTTGTAGTCCAAAATTTTGTAGCACCTGGTCTAAAGCACAAACCGAATGTTTAAAAACATGTAATCCAAAATGTCAAGCTCCGACTAAGGCCCCCAAACCAGCAAAACCGACGAGACCTCCTCGAACTCCTAAACCACAAAGGTGGTTATTTTAAGATTGCCAAAAATTTTCTGTAATTTGTTCTATGTTCAGCACATTGTCCTATTAATCATATCATTATACAGTATGAGGTATAATAACGCGCTTCTCGCTTTTCTAGTTTTCAAGCCCATCGAAATACCAAATTTGAGAAAGCGAGAAGGACGTTAATATACCTCATACTGACGAAGCAGCTTCGCCAAGCGTTTTTGCCAAATTGTTGAGCTCAAAAAGTGATTTGAAATACCGTTTGAGTTTTTTGAAAATAGCCACAAATTCTGGATAAAAAAGAATATCACAACGCCCACAATCATGTTCGCATAACACTTCACTGGCTAGTACAGTTCTCCAAAGTGTGGTCTTGATGCGTGGAAATTCGAGGGCGTTGATTGGCTTAAACTTCACCTAAGATGAGTCATACGCGTGAAAATAGAGTATGAGGAATTTGTGGCTATTTTCAAAAAACTCAAACGGTATCTGTATCGTGTTCTAGAGTTTTTTTGAAGGTCCAGAAAAAACAACCTTAAAAATTCTAGAACTGGTTACAGACATTTTTGAGACTTTTTTATTACACATTTTGTACTACATTTTTGACTTCTACAATTTGGCTAAAACAGTTCCTCAATTAATGGGCCCTATTATTTTTACATTTTTGGCCTTTTACACATAAAATAACCATCAAAGATACACAACTCCGAAACCGCCCAAAATAAGTTCTTCAATTCAAAAAAACTCCCCATGCCAGGACAACCCTCAATACAAATCATTCTGTGGACAAAAAATGATGTCCTGTGAGAGCATGCTCGGGAAGATGTACTGTTCTCGAACATGCGGCTTGTGTCGAAATTTCGACAAAATGTTTGTTTGCAAAGATAGGTACCCGGAGCATTGCCAACAGGTCGACTGCGCAAATATTCTGGCCAGGCAGTATTGTCAGAAGAAGTGTAAGCAATGTCTCACACCGAGTAAATTTCAACGTGATATGTCAAGCCAGGGTTCGACATCGTTCTTTATGAATTTTTTTTTCTCGGATTTGTTCGCGACTTTTTTTTCTCAGATTTGTTCGCGACTTTTTTTTTCTCAGATTTGTTCGCGACTTTTTTTTTCAGATTTGTTTGCGACTTTTTTTTCTCAGATTTGTTCGCGACTTTTTTTTCTAAGATTTGTTCGCGACTTTTTTTTCAGATTTGTTTGCGACTTTTTTTTCTCAGATTTGTTCGCGATTTTTTTTCTCAGATTTGTTCGCGACTTTTTTCTCAGATTTGTTTGCGACTTTTTTTCTCAGATATGTTCCCGACTTTTTTTTCTCAGATTTGTTCGCGACTTTTTTTCTCAGATTTGTTTGCGACTTTTTTTCTCAGATTTGTTCCCGACTTTTTTTTCTCAGATTTGTTCGCGACTTTTTTTGGGTTGTGTGTGAACATTATTCGAACCTTTGGTGCCTAGGTACAATACACAGCAAGAAAAACAAAATAAAAATCCAAAAGTGACATCGCGACCCACGACTAAAAAAAGCGGAGCTCGTAATAAACAGCTGACGACTACAAAATACCAGCGACCGACAATTCGAACCACGGTTTTAACCACTGTCCGTACAACGGTTAACGCTCCAACGACAAGTGTGAGAAAATGCGGCGATAATCCGAGCTATGCAAATATATGCCGAAGTACGACGATTAACTGCCAAGATCAAATCACAAAAGCCGTCTGTGCCGAAACGTGCGGTCTNTGCCGACCAGCCTGTGCTAATGGTTTTACAGATGTGAATAACAACGGATTATGCCAGGATGTTGACGAATGTTCAGAAGCACCTTGTCAGGTTTTTTTAACCTCATTATTTAACCCCTGAAAACATATACACTACGTACTGAATAATTGTCCAGAGTAGCGTTTAACCTCAAGATTTGCATCATTTTCGATGATAAAACGAACATAGAAGTCACGATTAAGAATAAATCAGTAATTTTAAACTATTTTAACCCCTGAGGTTCCATAAAGATTGAAGTTCAGGCTCAATTGTGGAACAAGTTTTTCAAAAAAGTATTTAACTAAAATCTTATCGATAAGGGTTGCGCAGTTATTTCTCCAATTGCTAGTCGCAAGATATACAGGGCGCCAAGTAAGGGTACGTTTCCTATTTTTAGAAACCTACCCTTGCTTGGCATTCATACCCTTACGTGGCGTGCCCTAACTTGGTGCCACCCCTGTACGCATATTTGATTTTTCACAGCGCTTTTCCTGATTACGGAACCTTAGAGGTTGTTGAATGAGAGACTATTTTTTGATTATACACCACCTCACCCATTTTGTTAACACCATCAAACCTCAAAAGTTGTTAACACAATGGAATTTTGTTAACATAATGGGGTAGGGCGTTTGTTTTAATAACTAGAAATCGAACTTAATCAAATCCCAAAAAGTGTTAACATAATGGAATTTTGTTAATATAACGGTTGTTAACATAACGGGTGAGGTGGTGTTTTTATTTTATTTTTATAATAATAATTTTTATTTTTAGGCCAATGAAATCTGCGTTAATACGATTGGAAGTTTTGTATGTAAATTGAAAAACAATGAGGACCAATGTTGCAGAGAATTTGAATTTGATGATAACAGCGTGCAAACTATTTTCACACTAGATGATGCTATGTATAACGGAAAGCCTGTTTATTCGACATCAACTGGCGACTTTCTCTGGTTTGTCGACAAACTAACCGAACAAAATGAACTGCTGAAAATGTGGTATGTTTCAAATGGGGTTGGAAATGAGTTTAATGGTAAATATGCGGCACATTCAAACGGCGACTGCCCGAGTCTACCACACGACTGGCTAAAATGGATGCCGAATTTTTTCACCGGCGGCACTTGGCAGGCAGTGGCGGTAAGTTCATCGTGCTTAACTCCGACGGTCCAACTGCCGGAAACTGGTTGGACAGATTGGAGTAGCTGGTCTAGCTTCGGGTCGAAATTGAAATCGGACTTTTTTGTATTAAATTTCAGAAGCGTGTCCCGTAGAAATTAAACCTAATTTCAATTCACCGCCTGAGGGTTTATCAGGCCCCCCTTTATCAGGCCACTTTACCCGCTCGTGCGCTTATCAGGCCACTTTTTTATCATGCCGCCTGAGGGTTTATCAGGACGATTTTGGAAGGCGAAAGTGGCCTGATAAACCCTCAAGCGGAGTATTATAAAACTACCGATAATTTCTGACAAACCGGTATATTCAGATTAAGCGCTAGGCGGTAAAAATGTTTAATACCGGTTGAGATTCATGAAAATCGGCTGCGCGTCTTTAGAATACAGAAATTTTCGTTTTTTTGCCGACACCGAATACTACTACGATTTTCATCAAACTCAACCTGTATTTGAATTTATGAAATAAATAATTCTGAAATTTATTTAAACACCGGGTGCGCCGTTATGATTCACTTTTTCGCGCCATAATGTTTCACAAATTTTATAAAATATACTATCTTGTAACGATAACTCACGTGTTAAAAACCTTAAAA
>SCLG01000637.1:0-46851 GCA_004367875.1 Oikopleura albicans
ACGAGAACTGCAATCATATTTTTATGCTACTGGCGCGGGGAAAAAGTGTCACCGAGTAAATTCCACGTGTAGGCTTAAAACAGTACTCGGTCGTATATTTTGTACGACCCGCGTAGAGCTCGGTGACAAACTGACGACCCACACCAGTACCGGATAAAGGAGGCGTCATGAACTGTCCGCTTTTTTCCCATTTTACTTTTGGTCTGGCAATTTATTGGTCTGATTTAAAAAGAAAATGTCATACAATTAAACGCAAAATATTTGATATTTTTGGTGTATCAATTTTTGTCAAAACGTTTTTTTATAATATAAAAATACATACATGTACGGTATGTTCAGAAAATTGTCATGATATGGAGACGCCGACTATGTGAGTAATCGCCGATATAATTTGCTAAGACATGGGATTTTTTAAATGGAAAATTTTGCTCTCTATCTTGGAACACTTCTTGCAAGTGTCGGCGCTTTAAATGTCGCTATAAACTTTTTTATAGTTAGCAGGGAGATATAGCCTATCAATGATATAGGCTATATGATTATCATATTATGATTATCATATTATGATATAGGGATAATTTAACCAAAACCTTTTTCATCCTTGTCCTTATGACGCATAATTTTCCTGACAACTCTACTAATTCTACTGTTAACTTCACAATACAATGTCGTCAAAACGTGCTTATTCAATATCGATTTATGTTCTCGTCGGTACTTGGAATGCAAGCTTTGAGTCGTGCAAACCCTAATACTGTAACTTGCATTAAATGAAAAGGGGATTTAAATTAATATGTGGGAAGTATCCGGTGAAACCCAACCTA
The DNA here is from genome assembly GCA_004367875.1 of Oikopleura albicans. Lineage (NCBI taxonomy): Eukaryota > Metazoa > Chordata > Appendicularia > Copelata > Oikopleuridae > Oikopleura > Oikopleura albicans. Next base: position 819 of record SCLG01000637.1, read on the forward strand.
ACCCGCAGTCCGCACTCAAACTCAGCGCAGCAGCGGGTGACACAAAAATAAAAAAAAAGAGTTTTTAGCATATTTCGAGCCCGCTCAATATAAAATGAGTATTGCAAATATAAGGGATTACGAGTAAAATTTCAAAGTCATAATTTGTACTTAACATATATATAAAAAAGAAAGGAAAAAAAAATAACGAATCTAACGGTGTCAATTTTGTACTCATNATATAGTGCAAAGTTGTGGCATGTCCTTATAACCCAGATGAAGAAAATTGTCTATGTGTCTGTCAAAACTGCCACCAGGAGTAAGTCGCATGTTTTATTTTATGTCTAATGTTTAATTAATCGTTATGTAACAATGCTTTTATTGTAAATTAGGCCGTCCATGGTGACTGATCAGCCATAAATATATTTTACTATTGCGGTTTTATTACCACACCCTCGCACCGATCCCAAAAGTGACGTGTTCCGCAGCGGAACTGCCGCCTACACCGTTCGTGCGACATAGACCCAGGCGGCGTTGACCCATTATGGGGTGCGTCGCGTTGTGTACATAACTACTGTCATTTAGAAATAAAACAAACACGGTTGCATAATGCAGCAATTTCTCAATAATTAGGACCTACCTTGAGAAAAACCGAACTAACAATTGACCCCCTAAAGCTAATTCAGAATGACAATTCTATCACGCCTATTTTATTAAAAAAACATATCCCCTGTTTTGAAATATCCGTCCAAGGGTGTAACCAGATTCACCATTTACAATAAACGTTGACCAGAGATCCTCTCACGTTATCATGAACATGCACAGTTATCCGACACATTACTGGTTTAGTCTCATGAAAATCGGCTGCGAGTTTCTAGTATAGCGTGTCGGCATATTTTAAAATGATATTGGCCAATAGGAGCACCCCATTGCAAGAAAAAAGAAGAAAATTGCTCTATTCTAGAAATGCGCAGCCGATTTTCATGAGACTAAACCTGTAGGACTAGCTTGAAAACTTCAGAAAACAGGCGGTCGGATAACAATACGCAAGTTTCTGGAGAATTTATTGAAATTCTAGGAAATTTAGAAAAAAAAATCATAATTTTGTATTATCGGATACTTGCTCAATGTGCCGGATAACAACGCAGTACGTACTTCGTAGGGGAAGGGGGGTTATGAAGAAAGCTTTAGCGGAAAACAGCACCAATAGGACAATTGGCTGGATGCCTGATAATTGCGTAGCTCGTGTAGTTCTACACGCTTTTTATAACGCTAAATACTGGAGTGAGAAAAAAAGTGTCACCGAGAAAATTTCGCTTGTAGGTTTGAAACAGTACTCGGTCTTATCTATGGTAAGACCGGCGTCGAGCTCGGTGACAAACTGACGACTCACACCAGTACTTTAGGCTTTTGACTAATTGGAATTATAGAACAGTAGAGCGGTTAGGGCAGCCAGCCCTACTAAAAGTTTCCGAGACTCGTGAGCCAATATTTGAACTGGAGCATTAAATTTTATGTGATTCTGGTTAGATTGTGACTTACTTCCAAAATGTTAAACCACAACGAATCTTATTAACCACACTTTATAACCATGATTTAATTATTTTGGAAGAGCAAATTTCACCACAGGATTTGTGAAACAATCAGCATAAATTAATACTAAACATGCTACTTTGTCGAAGTAGTAATAAAGTTTAACCAAAACAACAATTCAAGGATTTTTTGGAGTTTAAGGTATCTTCCATCTGATTAAAACTGGTAGACAAAAGACGCTTCAAATCGCGGTTGTCATCTTGTAGCTTCAGAATGGCTGCGTTGGTATCTGTTAGACCATTCAAAACGGCTCCTATAAATATATAAAACGGTCAGGGATACATATGGGCAGAACTAAAAATTAAAAAATTAAAACTTATTTTGAGCTAAAAATTGTTATTCTATTAAGTTTTATAACCTTGTTGATCTTTCAACACGTGGTAGATTGGATCAGCGACAAGAGGCGGTGTAGAAGTTAAAGTGCTTTTTTGATGATTTTGAACTGGAGAATCCTCATTTGAAGGACTAATAGAAATGTCCCTATAAAGTAATATTAACTAAGAGGTTAATAAACGATAAAGTTATTACAATAAGGGTGGTAAAACATCAATTACTGATTGAGCATTAGTACGGATCCAACGTCCGAGTTGAGAGTTCAAACGATTTGTTTTTGTCACCAAAATATCGGACAAGTCAACCAAATGTCGAGTTTGGGTGGTCAGAATATCGTGATCAGACTGTAAATTGTTATTATTTTATTAGAAAAGAAGCAACGGGAGTTTGTAGCTTACCTTGACCAATGGCTGGGTGTCTAAATGATGTTGAATGGACATAAGTTTCGAGTCATAGTATTGAGAAGTCATGACATGGTTATCCACCTCCATAAATAACTTAACAACCACTTTAAACACTGGTAGGGTCAAACTTGAAGATGCAGTCAGTAATGTGCAATCTACAGCCATCAAATCTTGATATCGTAAGCGGACAATCTCATCGGGGTCTCCAAACATATTTATAGGACCCATTGAGTGGCGAAGTCGACAAAATTCCACACTGAGGGTCTAAATGTCAAGTTTAATGAGAAATCTTAGAAATTATGGTAACTTAATTATAATTTATGGGAATGCCATAAGTACATTTAATATAGAGGGAAAAAGTATTTAGTTCGATAAGAAGCTAGTCATGTATAATTATTTTTCATTTTTTACCTTAAGACGGGTGGTGATGGACTTGTATAAGGAAACATGCTGGTTAATCTCAAGCACATCCAAAGGAGAAATTTCTGTAGATACACCGGCGCGAGCCTCATACTGTTGTAAGGCTTCTTTCATAATATGAGCGGTTTCATCATTGAAAAATGAACTAAATAAAAAGGATGAATGTAGTGATAGGTAAATGAATAAATATAAATCATTAATAAAATGTATATACGATTGTGAATAAGACTGGCTAGGTAACGTGTTAAGGGCCCAAATTAAGGGGACTATAAGGTTTAGAGCTGGTGAGTTAAAAATTCACCTTTTTGGCTTTGATAAGTCCATTTCTGACAAGTTGTAAACAACAGGAGAAATAGTAGGCGGTCGATGCAAGTAGCGGGTATCAACGTCCATAACGGTCAAACAATTCTAAAATATAGTATAAAATGGTCTAGCGCATCTGGACAATAGACAATATGAGAAATTTGAAATAAACAGGCGGTGATAGTGATAGTATATAATGAAGAGGCAGTTCAGGGATTGAACGTTTACAGTTTTGAAGGTGCTTGGTATTTATATATGCAAACGCCATCTACTATAGAGGACCTTATTGCAGTAGAGTGTAATAAAATGGTAACAATATGCCTAATAAACAGGAAAAAGGCAAATGTTGCGGGAAAAAATGAGGTGTATGGGTGATCGGCTAGCGAGTGATCTAAAATGAAACAAAATTGATGAAAATTGAAAATCAAGGGAACTGTACATTTAGACGGTCAATCGCTAAATTACTAACACGAATCTTCAACCAGAAATCTGGGGTACGAATATTGGTGAAGAATTCCCCCACTACAGCCGCTATATAAGTTTTTAACATGTTTGGTACGCCTATTTTGCGCATGGTAGCTTTTATCTCTTCTGGTAAACGTACTAAAGATGGGTGTATACCCTCAAAATATGCGTCGAAAGTAGACGGGTCAGGATATTGGGCACTTAGCTCTATGGTGAAAAAAGCATCTAATAGATGGTGGTATAATAAACGGTGTGCGTGAAACAGCAATTCAGCTAAAGGACTTATCATAGTTTGGTCAAAATCAGGGTAACGGTGCATCACTGATTCCATGGCATTAACTCGATTGAACAACAATGTCAGTGCGGTTCGGCGGGCGGACAGTTCAGCTGCAGCTTGCATTTCGACGTGAACTTAAAGTAAAATTATGGTTTGACACTACACAAGCTAATTGAACCGAATGGGTCAGCTAAATTTACATAAACAACCTGTTAATTTTGGTTTTTCTAGTTACGAAAGTTATAGACGAAATATACAGCCATTATATGGAAAATATTTAAAAGAGTCAGTGGCCAAAAAGATTATTATTTAGCTGATAAAAATCAAAATAAAAATGTTATAAAATCAAAGCTAAAATAAATGATAAACATACCAGCAAATGGACGAACGTCGGTTACATCGGGTGCTATTTCCAGACGGACTGATCTCATGGGCAATCTGAATTTGAATTTTTAGTGGGATACAATGAGTAGTTGTAAAATGGATTAACCAATTCTAAAGCCAAAATAACAATTGTAAATTGGAGAAAATTACCTTTAACAAAGGGCTAAATTTGATTGAAATTGCTGTATGCACGGCGAAAAATTCACGGTGGTTGAATTCTAAAATAAAAAGACAATTTTAGGAGCAGCGAAAGTGATTAAAGGTAAAAATACAACGTTGAAATGCTAGTCTATTCTCTTGTATTGTTAAAAAGCTACCTCTAATGCACACAATATAATTTCTGAACGAATAAGTTTTCCAATGAAAATGAGTAGAAAATATGGGTAAGATGGCCCGTGTGTACAAATCTTTGCTAGCAAAGAGGTAATTAGTGATTATGATTTAGGCCAATAAAATGAAGCGCGATTTTAGTCGAAACAGTTGTTTCTTAAAATTTGATAAAATATAAAAAGAAAATTTTAGAGCGAAACATTTAAGGAATCAGGGATTGCGTGAAATGGGAAAACCCAGGTCTTATGAATATATGTGCGACGTGTGCCGAAATGAAAACATGCGCCGAAATGAAAACCAAAAAACAAATAGAATTTAACAAAAAGGGGTTTTATTATTTGGAAAAACTAATATAGACTTACGGCAAAATATAGCAGAACGGGAAGTAATTCCGGACAAACAACAAGTAGTCGATAATTCTCTTAAAATAATATATTATGATTCGCCAATCCTTAATTAGTAATATATAGACTATACAAGTCCCAAAGTGAAAATGAAAAACAAGCTATGTGACAGTGGATGGTACAAAATCGGGATTGCTCTAATCTCTATGGTATGTAATCTTAAAAAATGGGCGCTTAAAATCAGTAGAATACCAAAAATAATTTCTCTGTACTTGCAGGCTTATCGATAAAAAATTAACAATATTCGCGAAACTATAAATCAATTCTTTAAAAGAATTAACGAGGCATTCTCTAGGTCAGTTTGTATAATTATTTTATATATGCATTATTTGTTTATGTCTCTCTCTCGATCAACGATTAGGGAAAGAATTAATTAAAATGAATAAATCAGGATCAATTATATAACCATCTGAGAAATAGTGTGGGCTCGTGAAAAATCAGTAAAAATTTTCGTTAAATGTTAGTAGGAGGGAACTATTGATAAACAAAGTATCATGTGACGTCAATTGTAAACAATGACCGCTACCTAAGTGAAAATCTGAAGTTTCCCGGATACGTAGGTGTAGCGCCTTTTTCCATTCAGCGAATCAGAATTAAGGATTATTTTTAAGGAATTTTTGTTATGACTCATCATATTAGTGAATGATATTTAGATTTACATGGGAAACAATTTGGTCAAATTTTGGCAAGAAATTTTTCTTACCATATATGGGTGGCTGGAGAAACTCGGTCACTGTGGCCATTCGATGATTAATTCATTCCGGGAAAATTGTTTGCAGCTAGGATTTTGGATGGTTAGACCGTATATCACTGGTCGAGTGGTATTCCTAGCCCAGTGGTTAGAGATTCATGTAGGGCGACCATTTATCTGCAATCAAGACGGCGAAATACGATGGACAGCCGCAAAAAATGATGATGCAATGCAATTGAAGGATGTTATCAATCGATGGCAACAACTAAAACAAATGAAAACCGGGAAGATCAATTTATTTCAATACGTTATGATGCTGATTGAGTTATATACAGTTATTCTTAACGGAAATGCTATAACCAAATCAGGAGTTCTGGGCAAGCTAGTGCATGAAGTGCTCTCGGATGAATTGTGGAACTTGGTAGGGAGTGAGATTCGGGATCAGCAAGCTCTTGGGCAATTCTAGCGGGAAATCGAATTAGCTACGTGCCTCATCTCCATAGCCTGCACTTTTTTTTCCGACAAACAAAATGTCCGTGGAAAAGTTTAAGTTCACTGTGCAAGTCTTTCTGTAAGAGAGCAATAAAAAATGAAACTAAAAAAAAATAGTTTGACAACAATTTTAGAAACTCACAAGGTTCATGCCCCATGTTTCTTAGTGAGGGTATCAAAAGTTTGATTTTTGGGTACTATGGTACTACGGTACTACTACTATATAAATTAGACCCTACTTCCAAATCCATAATACCCCAAACATAGCCATTTAAAACTCGCGGAAACTCGCGAATCGGGCGGAAATGGGTTAATAAGAAATTAGTTTTCCATCAATACCTAGACTTTTCGACTAAGCAAATATAAAAAAATACTAAATTACTGGTTTTAAACAAATTTTGATGAATGATATACACCACCTACTGGCGTAAAGTAACAGTCATTTGTCCCGCCTACGCACTACCTGCTTAAAGTAATAGTTGCACTTAAAGTAATAATTTTTTGTTCCGTTTTTGGGTTAACTTTAAACATATAGGCGGAACTATTACTTTAAGCAGGTTGTGCGTAGGCGGAAAATCTGACTGTTACTTTAAGCAGGTAGGTGGTGTACAGTACAGGGGGAAGGCCAATTCCAAGACGCTTTGCGATTTTGACGCAAAATCCTAATAGGAGTTTCGTTGCATGTTAGGACTCAAAACCGGCCCGGAAATGGACTTTGTTTCCGGTAATTGAACTTTAACCTATGTTAGGAACAAAAAACGTCCGGAAATCAGAATTTTTGAACGAGGTTTCGGAATTTTGTATCCCGGGACTTCTTTACTCCCTGTAAAATCATAGTCTCTTAAATTTACATATACGGGGTGTCCGACTTAGACTGTTACATTTGTGCTGCTGTTTAGGCCTAGATAAAAAAGCAAACATGTAACAGTCTAGGCTGTAGTCTAGGCTGTAGTACAGGGCCTGTACTGTATAGGCTGTACATGGACGTTTTTCCCGAAAATCTGATACGCTTTAATGTGCACATTTTGTTTCAATTTATGTCCATTTCTTAAATTTTGAGTCTTAAGGTTAATTGGAGATAGACTATCTCAGATAGTTTTAACTTAAGCGTATATCTGATGTTACTCTATCCGGTTACTAATGACCCTAAATTTAGAAGGTGTCAATGTTCATGTTCTATGGTTTTGCCGAAATCTCCCAAAGAAGATTTAATCGACAATCAACTGCAGAGGCAAAAGAAAACGACCCAAAAATTGTTGATTCAAAATTCAACAGTATCTAGTCTGCCTGATGTTGAAATTGTTTCAACAGCAGGGATGCCCATTTTGCTACCACGTTTAAAAATAACCACACTTAGTTTGACTCAGCATATAAAATGACGCTTTTAATTGGTGAATATTATTTCTCGAAATTTTTCAAGAGTTTCTTGAAATTTCTACGGGATTGACTTTGTTAAAAACGGAATTTTCGAGAAACAAGTAGTGATTCAGGAGACTTGAGTGCCGTGAAAGTGCGGCATTAAAAGGACGGGCGACACTTTAAGGGAATCAGGAAGGTAGTTCGGGAGCGTAAGGCCCGCGTCACAGCGGTCTATAAAAACCGTTTCTGTGAAAAACGTATTTAGGGTAAATCCGTTCTTTGAAAAGGTTAACCAAGACCATCTCGGCCAAGAAAATTTGCCGAAAATGACCTCTAAAATACTCTCTAGCGCCAAAACGTTTCTCCAATTTCTTTTTCTTTTTTTATTTCACTAACGTAATCTACGCATCAAACTGCATCATACATACAGTGTACAGTGTATATACATGTATATGTGAGTTTTACAGAAAGTAATTTTTACAGGTAGGAATTTTTTTCACTGCATAAAATTTTCTCCGTTATCAGGTTTCTCCATTTCCGGAATTCTGCATTTTCGGTTAGTGTCCTCATGGCATATTTGCAATTTTCCGTTTTCTCTTATACTGGTGTGGGTCGTCAGTTTGTCACCAAGCTTCACGCGGGTCTTACCATAGATAAGACCGAGTACTGTTATAAACCTACAAGCGAAATTCGCTCGGTGACACTTTTTTGCTCACACCAGTACAAAACAATCTTGGGAAAAGGTTTTATCTGAAAACTCGCGGCGCCAACCGGAGGGTTTCCAAAAACATGTTTGATGTTGGTTAGTTGCGTGGCGATTAGTCTGCGCCTGTAAATTTAGTCAGAAAAAAGCTGGAATTTTGGATTAGGTAAACTACTTTGTTGGGAAAACGTGTTATAAAGTATTGCCGCTGGAATTCGGATATAAAACTTGTTGAAAGATCATGTAGTGTCAAGATCGTGAGTGTCAACTTCAAGTTATATATCAATGAAATTAAACTTTCATACATACCGTATGAACCATCAAATTCATGGCTTTGTCAACAATTTAGCGGCTAGTGCCTAAACTGAAGCCTTTTGTATTTTTTTTTTCATAATGCTCATTAATATAAGTTATTTTGAAATTTTGGGTTCAGAATGCCAATGTTTTGGTTTTGTGGGTTTATTCAGCTTTGACCAAACTCGTTAAAATATGATCAGATTGAACTTGTGGCGAGTTTATACTGGTCAGTACAAATCGACTGGGCAAAAGGCTTCTCTTGATTTAATCCTAATAGGGCCAAAAATAGATTTTGGTCCAAAAAAAAGCTTCAGAACAGAAACGTCTCTCTACCCAATAGGAATTTTTGTAAAAAAAATATTGTACGCTCATAAAATATAACATAAAAATTGTCCCTTACTTTGCACTTCCCGTAAAAATATCCTAAAAACAACGTGCGTGGGAAAACCTGTTGGATAACTGCACAGGGGCTTTTTTTCACAATAATAAAATAAGCCATTTTATTACAAGAATGTCAGAAAATAATTCCAATACGGACGGTAAGCCCAATACGGACAGTGCTCCCATTGCGGACGCTATTTTCGAAAACGAAAACGTCCGTATTGGGAGTAGGGACTGTATAATTGCCTAGAAGTCAAATTATTTCCTGTTTATTGAATAAGTATTGCATTCACTAAATGGCTTAAAGAATAACACTACACCGGGTGCGCTCTAACGTGTCAGAAAAAAATTGGACCGCACCATGTGTATATGTAAGTGGCATTTTCTATCTACGTCAAACATGCGTAAAAACATTTAATTTCGTTAACCCTTGAACTCTGTAAAATCAAAATTGGCATCCCTGCAATCAAGCGCCGCCCACTACCGAGTTCACTACACTTTATGACACTACGACGACGAAAAGTGTAGTCAGCTCAACGCAGTCCTTATCCTCCTTCATCATATTTATTTATATTCAACAAATATATTCATTCCTTCTTTGACACATAAAAAAATCAAAACAAAACAAAAAATTAAAAATCTTGAGTATTTTCGAGGTATTTCCTTCATGTATTCCAAACGTAAACTTGGCAGCAAACAATCAAATCAATACAAACTGCTAACTGTTTCGACCATTTAAGTAGACAATGGAGAAAAAAAAATGCACACAAGGTGGGGGAAAAGGGCACTGGCAGATTCGCTGGAAAATCAATTTGCGTAAAAATTTTGACTTTGCATAAATAGGGTACAGTCCCTTAAATACCCCCATTCACGCGTCTAAAAACGCGTCACTCAAGGGACTGAGGACTGTACATTAAACAGTTTTCCATGTTTTTGTGGAAAAAATTACGGAAAAAAGTGTTCTTTGAAAAAGTGTTCTTTTTAAGACGATGCCCAGATTTACAATATAATATTTTATGTAAAAAATGACCGTAAAACTGTTTTTTCACGTTTTAGTCAAATTGAATTTCCGGAAATCAGTCGGTGCCGAGTAAAATGGAACAGACAAACGCAATCCTAATACCAAAATGAGACGTTATAGTGTGGTGACACTGTAAAACCATCGGTTAAACAATATTTATATTTATAACCCCTCAACACCAAACATCTCAAATTGGGCCATTTTAACGTTTCCTCATAAGCAAAATAAGTACCAACCCATTTTTCGAAAAATCTAGTTCGAGCAAAGTCGCACGAAAGACGATTTAATAACTTCACTTGAAAATGATTTTTCGAGAAATAAGCTGGTTCAAATTATTATCTATATCCCACACGAGCGTGGTCAAAAGTAGTTTAGGGGCGCTGCTGAGTAGCTATATTTCTTAAACGTGTTCCCGCCCTAACAGTACAAATTTATACCACGTAAGTGTCCATTATGAATTTATAAGCACGTTTGCATTCAGTTTGGGAAAAAAAAGTTCAATTTGTTTTTCTTTCAATCAACGCACACCCAATGCCAACTTTCATAAAACAAAAAATGTTTATAAACATGTTTATAAACAATATTTGGATGAAGAGATCCAAATCAAATACTTTTCTGATCGTGGGATTATTTATTTCATATATTGTTTGCCCGCTCTGAACTTCGGCTGAGAATTTTTTTTTCTAGATTTCAAATTCACCGAGCCGATTTCAGAGTGGCCAAACGGTAGCACAAGTAGTAATAATATGTACTACAAAGACCCTAGCATAGAAAAATAACCCTCGCTTACGTAACTGTGTTTAGACCAACAATTTTGGTCTAAAAATTATAAAATACAATTCTTGCGCCATTTAGGGCCATTACTACACCCGGAAATGAGGTTAATTTACCAAAAGTTGTCATTTTTATGATATTTTGGAAAATTATTATGGAAAAAGGCGGCCCTAATCGGAGTAAGAACTGTACGTAGCCCGATCAAATAATTTTCTTTTCGTTCGCCATTTTCATTCGATCGTTTTTTTCTTGGTCAACATCAGTTAAAATGTCGGTGCACACTATTATTGAACTCAGAAAAACTAGCAATGAACTCAAAAGTATGAATACAAATAATGGAGATTATAAAAGAAGAGTGCGAAGTAACCCCCATGTGGCTTCGGATTGCTGTATCGCGAGTAAGTACCTGAGGTTAATATTGTTTTTGTTCGGAAGGATTTAAAAAAATTCTAGAATTACAAAAAATTTCGATTTCGGACTGTCTATTGTGCTATATATATTATATGTCAAAGCCTAAAAGTTGCTCTTGTTTCTAGAAAATAAATAGAACGCGAGAAATGCGCCGTTTTTTTTTCTAGAATAAAAAATGGCAACTTTTGGGCTTTGACGTATAATAGAAATATAACGATTGAATTTATTTTCACATAAAATTTGCACAAAAGCTGGCCAATATTAGCTGGGCCATATGTCTTAAAATAGTAATTGAGATACGACGATAATATACCGCGTGTAAGCGCATCAACTGTCCTAGGTAAAGCGATTTTGGTATATCTAACGCCAAAAACTTTGCGGTTATTGTTGACATCTTATCATGTAATTATTACGTCTCTTTAGAGATATACTGTATGCGCCTTTCAAAGATGGAAAAAGAGGAATCAATCCGTGGCTCCAGACCGCTCTCTTGCGGATTCTAGGACATAAGGCGGCTGTTCCAGTTTTTTGCGATGTAGCGATGAAGCGCCTAAATAACACGGACATTGCTTGAATGCCGACAGTCAAAGCTGCTCCATACGGTACTAATATTGGACGTCCGTTTTTAGCATTATTTTGATTTTCTTTAAACTATGGCCTAAGTGTTCAAAACGAACATATATATGTACCGGTACAAAAAGCGTATTTAATATTAGCTTTTTGGCTTGTGGCGTTTCAAAATGCATAAATTATAGCGGCTCCAGAAGTGGAGCAACAAAATTAAGAAAAACAAAAAAAAATCCTTCTTTTCGTCTTTTAGTCTGATTTTTTTTTCTACCATTAGCAACATGGGTGTTACAACTAGTGTAAGTAGCATTCATGAATATTTGAGTAAACAAAACTTGTATACACAGTAGTGACATGATGAACACGTTCAAGTATCCATTTTGGCTCTAGCAATATTTTCTTAATACAAAAAATATACAAAAAAATGTGTTGTTTCATTCAGTTTTTTTTTTCTCTTCTCTTTTTCACATATGGGTAACAACAAATTGATAAAACTCACGGCGCGCGTTCTTACTGTATACAAAATATCACTGGTATAGCGGGGTTGGGTCGGAAAATTTCGAAACTGTCAAGTTTTTTTTATAAGGTCAAAATATGTTTTGACCACACGCTTTTTATCATCCAAAAAATCCAGTCGGACGGAAAATTCCGTAATTTCTCAAACAAATCAATGATATCCTCATTTTTTTTCAGTTTAACCCGTAGACGAACCAATAATTTTTTTTTAGCAAATTGTGGCGAAATTCTTTTCCGTCTCTCAGGGGATTTAACCCTTAAATTCCGACAGGGACATAATGAGGAGTAATAGTTTAGTTTTAAATGTCATAAAACGACCCCCATTCGTTCCCTACGAGTTAAAAATAAATTCAAATTATTCAGCAGATATCAAATTCAATTATGAAAAAAACTTGAGGAGGTTCCAATATATATATTATTCGTATATAATATATATTTATCATATTTACAAAAATCCAATCGCGCTATACCCAAAAAAAAGTAAAAGGGGAAATGGAACATGTAGAATAGGTTATTGCAGCAATAAATAAAATTTTAACTACATTCTGATAAAAAAAAATATATTCGGGAAGCCTTGGTTACATACTAATTGTTCGGGCTCTTCTCGTCAGCAGTTTATGGCCGGTGCTTCTGGCTAGGTTCAAGAATTTACCTAAAAATAGAAAAGTTAGGCGGAAAATCAATTAACCGTTGATGGTTAGTGTTGAGATTCTAGGTCATGTCAACTTTGTATATAGACTCTAAGACACGTCATAAAACGTCTTTTCAAATTTTTGCCAAAAACGGCGCAATGTCTACGTCGTTCAGACTGTATATTTTCATATAACCGGCAAATTTAGTTCCTGCTCTTGGCGAAATATATTCATATTGTTTATCTTTTTTTCTAAAAAAAATTAGTCATATACACAGGGTGCGCTCTCAAGCGGCCACTATTGCGCGTAAAATAATTTAGAATTAAGGTTATTAGCCTTATAGTTCTAGAATTATTTTCTCTCGTATGACCTTATAACCACATAAAACCCTTTTTTGATTTTGTATTTATTAAAATCTTCCAAAATCTTTGCGAAAAACTATGAGAGCATCCCTTATGGACCATAAGTTATGGTATTAAGGACTGTAAATAACAAAAATATTTTTCGAATACTTTTATATGGTTGTTAAGAACTCGAAAAAACACTCCACTTGGAGAAATTTCAAGAAAAACGACTGTGTTAATAACTTTTTATCACGTTTAAAAACTAAAAACGGCGAAAAATGTGCCGCTCTGCATGGGTGGGTTAAAGACTCACTTGACGAAGAAGAACATCGTCGCTTCCCAGTCGGCGTCAAGCTATAATTGATAATATCGATGAATAGTTTAAGGAGTTCGGCATCTCTGGTGGAATCAGGCTTATTTGGTTCAACTTCATCCTCAATTGGATTAATTTTCGACTCGTAACATCGAATCCGACGCCACAGAACGTCTTCGTTCATTAACGCCGGCTAAATAAAGTTTACTCAAAATTGTCTAGATATAGTCGATAAATCTTTAAGCAAACCCATTCAACGCAAGTACACACGGTATCCGATTCAAAAACTAGATTTCTGAAAAGATATGATTTCTAGGATAAATGAATACGTAAAAAATGATTTTTTCCAAAAACAAATTTAACAGCAATTTTTATAAATTTTTTAACAAATTTTCAGCAAACAAAAAAAATACTAAAATGTGATGTCTACCAAAAATCGAAAAAAATATGACTAAAGAAAACAGAAATTTTAAAATTTGAGAAATTTTGGTTTTTATTATAAATCGGAAAACGATTTTTAGAAAAAAATTCTAAAACAAAAATCAAGAAAATTAAATCAACAATGACTGACATGATTTTCATTTATCCTTCAAAAAAATGACAAGTTCAATAGAGTTTATGTTTTTGTTAATAACACACTTTAAACCTTAAATGGATTGATCACTGTATGTTTAAATAAACAAACAGCTTGGATACAGTATTTACTTCTTTGTATGAAATAAAAACGGTATTAAAATTTTACTGGTTTTTCATCATATTAATAATAACACCATCTTCGGCATCTTGCCATTTTATCTATAAACCACTCTAATATGGCATAATGCCGAAACTTACATTTAATAGTCTGATAAAAAATATATAATGTATCCAAATGAGATAAAAATGAAGGCAGACGGGTCAAATGAGAGCAAAAAAAAAATGGTAACTAAAATAGGCAGTTTTCCAAATTTCGCCGAAGAAAAACTCTTCTATGATTTTTTTTTTTCAGTTCTAGAACACTCTCTTGCATATACATTGTCTATCTACAAGGGGGTCGCGATCAAATTTGGACGTAATATTCTCGACAAAAAATATTCTCATTTCCCCCACCACATCTAGTGCGAGGGGCTAGCTCAATTTGAGAATATAATTATTGAGAATATTACGTCCAAATTTGATCGCGACCCCCTTGTATATTATTTTTATTTACTTCAAAATTTCGCTATTAACATCTAGAAACAAACTGATTTTTGATCGCCACCTCAAAAATTTAAAAGTTCTAGAATTTTGAATCCAATAAGCAATTTCAAAGTGCCTTNCTTATTTGGCCCTTGAATCTGGCACAAATTACGCTTCCCTGCACAATAATATTTACGCACATTAATTGAACTTTTATTAACCCGTGAAAATCAGACAGACGAAAGTAACGTAGTCTATAAATTACTGTTATTTTTAAGGCTATAATCATGTTTTAGGTTCATAAAATGATTCTTAAAAAAACTCTTGGAGCTTGAAACATGTGTTTGGTAAGATGAATTTGATTAATAAAATAAATGCGGGACAGCCTAAGGTTATCAAGTTTTTTTTTGGTCAAAGTCTGCAAACCCCACACCGAGTGTATTACGTTCAAGACTTTCGCCAGTTTATTTTACTCCCCCATAACTATTTTTTATGAACAAATGAACAGTGCCAAACGAACACAAAAATTGAAAAAAACTAATTTGATCATTCGATGCAGAATGAAAAAGTGGATTATAGGTTGGTTATCCATTTTTTCCAAAGTACACCCTATCCGGTAATAAATGACACATAAGTGTAAAATGTCTCTAAATTACTTCTTTTTTGCTCAGCACTGCTATTTGTTCATGCCAAAATAAAGAGTATCAAAAAAACACTTACATCTGGTTCAAATTTGTCGCCAAAGAACCCATACGACTCGGGATGATAGTAGAAGATTTTTTCCTTGACGAGATGTTGCTCACTCGGGTTCAGCAAATCGAATTTCGTCATTGACAAAAAGACGGGCACCTCTGAAGGGAAAACAGACTGTTAGTGACACTGATTTTTACGATGCGCTAATTTTTACTTTTCGTTTTTTCGTCTTTGGATTCTTCCTTGGCCCGGATAATCGCTTTGAATAGTTTGACATTTGGGCTTTCATCGGCTGGGGCAACATAAAGGATAAGGTCGATTTGGTTATCTTTGATCACAGCTTTGTAACTAAAATATTACTCCTATTATAAGCGTTTAAGTCGGACGTAAATTTGGGGTCAAACCGAACGATATTCTTAATTTTATTTCCTTATTATGTTTGTTCATTAAGATTTTTTATGCACTCGGATCAAATCGAGCAATTAATAATAAAAATGTATCAGTTGTTAACCGATGAAGACCGATAAACGAAAATCGGCCAAATTGGACACTTTTTATTTTTCAATTTCTTAACCGTTAAACTTAATTAGGGAAAATTAGAATAGTTTATACAGTTTTATTAAGTGTATTTTAAATTTTTAAAGATTTTTAAAGATTTTTAAACTTTTAAAGATTTTTAAAGATTTTAAATTTTTAAAGATTTTTAGATTTTTAAAGATTTTAAATTTTTAAACATTTGAAAGATTTTTAAACTTTTAAAGATTTTTAATTTTTTAAAGATTTTTTAATTTTTTAAAGATTTTTAATTTTTAAAGATTTTCAAATTTTTGATGCTTTAAATTTGAATCTTGAAAGCATAAAAGATCTTTTGATTTTTTTTTAATTCCAAGAGTAAAACTTCCAAACTAGGTCAGTACATTTTTACAAAAACTCTCCGGTATCAAAAATACGAACAAAATTATTGCGATATTTCGATCGTGAATTATTGACAGGAATTCATTTTGCACATTTTCATTTATCATCACTTTGACGTGCTGAAACAAGCTCTACCGTCAATTTAAAGACCTTAAATTTGAACCATTTTGACCGTGAGCTTTTAAGCCCTATGTCTACAAGCAGTTGAACTCATTTGATTCTCGTAAAATGCTCCAACGATTTATTTTTCATTTACGATGTTCACCAAGGGAATTCAATTTTGATCCTAAATTGTGATGATTAACTACTGCCCGTCACATGAAAAAGGGTACGCTTGATTAAACTTGCAAGATCAAATATTTACCGTTTCTTACAGACTTCATCTGGCAGCAATAAGGCTTGGCTCAGATTCTGTGGGTGGAGGCGTCCTTCAAGAATGTAACGCAATAAGAGCGCCTGGTGGTGCTCGTCGTGAATATCGTGAAAACCGCGCGTGTCCCAGAAAACCACGCGACCACAGGGATCATCAGCGGCGCGCTTCCACTAATAAAATTAAGGTAAATTTATGTTTGTTTTCGATTCCAAGCAAAAATACTTCAAACGGATTTTTTGGATTTGTTTTTCACTTTTTGTTCAACAATTTATATATATTCGCAATCAGTGAAACAAGGGCTTTCATTTGAATATAGCTAAAGCAACAAAAAAAATGTTGACGGTCTTACAACCTACGCAAAATGTTTTTGTTTTGTTTTCCAGGGAATAATTAGCCACGTGCTTCCACTAATACAATTAGAGTAAATTTATAATTTGCTTTTTTCGAGACATTCACAATTTCCGGTCTGATAGTTATTTACTGTATGATCACAGTTACGTAATTATCACCCGTGGACTATGGAATCAAGGTAAGGTAACAAAGCTGGTCCATGGATCATGACCATGGGAAACCACGTTTTTGCCACCTTACCCTACTTCAGGAGAAATCAACAAAATAGTTAGTGGTTGGCCTAATTTTAGCGATTATACTGAATGAACGCTTGTATTACCTCAACCAATCATAAGCTCGCATCTGACTGATTGTAGATATGACAAAAGAGAGGTTTTGGCGCTAGAGAGCACTTTCCAGCATTTTGGAGTTGCGAAAAATGCTCTAACGGATAAAAGTGTGCCTTTTTTATATTTTGAGAATGTCGCGATTTTATGTGACACGCTGAGTAGGCGGTCGTCTATTTTCAGGTGGTATCGCCTCGACCAATTAGGGGACTCAAATTGGGTATCATGTTTCCGGGGCAATTGGGAAGCTGATGAATTACAAGCTTAATACTTATTGGCTATCACAAACTTTCTACGTCAAAAAGTGAAAAAAAAATGTGTTAGCGGGAACTAGGATAACAAGAATAGAAAACTGCGCAATTAGCAATAACAGCCAAAAAGCGGTATATGGACTTAATGTAAAATTACTACCCGACTGTTTTCAAGCTTCCAGTCTTTTTTAATTGTGATTAGCTCCCAGGGGCACACACCACGTTTTTCTGATGACATTTTCTTTCAACATCGAGGATTTTCGAGATTAGGGAAGTGATGATACAACACAAACAATATATAATCCTTTACCGAAAATCTATAGGAGGTATATAGCCAAAAAGTGACCGTTCAAACAGGTTTTAACATGTTTGATATACAGCCAATAAGCAAGTGATAAATGGGTGGACCTTTTCACCTCTTATATATGGGTATAATCACGTTTTTGCAATACAAAGAAGGAAATTACTAATAAAACCATGTCCTGTACCAGATGTACCTTTATCTTGATAATTTGAGCCTATTTTCCATTATCTTGATTTATTTTGGCGAAAGTTTTACACCTACTTATTTTCCATTATCTGGTTATGTACCGTTATCTAGATTTATGTTTTTCAAAAAAAAAAATCGCCTACGCACTGCGTAGTACGCAGTTTTTGTACCAATTTTTGCCAAAATTAGAGCCCTTTAAATTTAATTTGTTTAAAAAATCATGTCTTTTTCACTTTGTTCTCCTCGCCCACCACATTTTTCACAAGAAAATCATGTCTTTTTAAACAATTTTTTCCCAATATGCTATTTATTAAAAATTGTTGTAAGGTCAAGTCAGTTTTTTTGAGTGCATTAAGGTCAAGTCAGTCTTTTGGGCTTGACCTTATAACCAGACCCCTATACTTTTGTAGTCCTGTTCTTTACCCCATTTTACATAAATTGTTTACAACCCGAGTTATTTCACATTGAAATTGTCAATTTTTTTTTCTAATAAAACGTACCATAGGATCAAAATGACGATGGCGGGGATGAAAACGTCCGGCTGGTCCCGAAGTCGTCCTGCAGCGTTTATGATGTTCCGGATTTTCATACAAAACGACCGGTGCCAAGGTGTGATTTCGACCGATGCCATACTGGGCCCGATCGGCCCACTCGCCCGTCACTGACATCAACAAGGAATTTATCAATGTTGTTTTTCCGGAATCATGTGGTCCAATAACCAAAACATTCAGTGGGTCTGTCTTGTGGTCAATACAAATTCTCAAATAAAATTACAAATAAGTTAAGACTTTTAAAGTGAATAAGTTTGTATGTTTTTTAACCCGCAGAGCAGAAAAAAAAACACTGAAACCAGTACTTCACTTTTATTTTTTTTGTTTTTTTATGTCCGATAATTTGTATATACAGTCCCTACCTAGTTAACGGGTATCTTGAAATCTGAAAATCGTACCCGTTAACTAGGTAGGTACCCGTTAACTAGGTAGGCTAGGACCTTCAACCAAAAAATCCATAAAATGAGTGATTTTTGCTTTTTTGAGATTCCTGAAAATCGTGAAAATCGTACCCGTTAACTAGGTCATAACCGTTAAGTAGGTACCCGTTAACTAGTTAGGGACTGTATTCGTGATCAGTGAATCAAAGGCCTTCATTTGAATATAATTTAAGAAAAATCTAGAAAAAAATAAAATTTTTTGACCTACGCAAAATTTTCGGCCTACGCAAAACTTTCGATTTTTTTTCCAAAATAGCTTTCAAAAACTTCAAAAACTACACCACTTTTGTGTTATCTTTATTTTCTAGCTACTATATATTTTCCGGGTTTGTATTAACCGCTGCCTGTGATGTACTTAAGGGCGGAACGAATACAATGGTTGTCTCGTTCCCGTCCATCGGGTTCAGATTTGAGGGAGCCCCGGCGTTCGATTAAATCCGAAACATATCCCGGTGAAAATGGCGTGCGGCGGATACTGGAAGAATTGTATCGTTGTCGGTGTTTTGCTAAACGGTTAAATTTAGCGGGTGATACTTGCTTTTCTGAATAAATAACGCATGATTATAATGCATAATAAGTTTTGCCGAAGTTAAAATCTTATTTCAAAAAATTAAATTAGGGGCGTGATGCTCGGAAATTATAAAAAAATGACATTACAGTTTTTTGAAGTTCAAAAAAGTAGATTGTGGGTTCGTAACCCATTTTTTCCAAATTCGACATCAATCGGCATAAATTGTTCATAAATGTTCAAAAAAGCCCTAAAATCTTAAAATACCGTTTTCGATTACTTCATTTTTTATTTACATTAATTTTATTCTTTAGTAAACAAAAAAACATTGATACAAAAGCCGGTATATTCAACAAATTTCATTTGTAATTTGAAATAATATTTTAAAATAAAAGTCCAATTTGTCCAAAAGTGAAAATCTCGTCATTTAATTAAAATTAAAAAATCTGTCAAATCCCAGACTCGTGATCTGAATTTTTTAAATTAAATTTCTCTAAAATCACAGGCGTTTTTTTTTCGACAACTACCTTCATAAATGCACTCATAAAATTTAAGTACACGTCGGCAAAATTCAAGTTTTTCTTTTAAAAAATTTTCAACAGTCATGAAATTTTAATTTGTAATGTCTAACTGGAGTAAAGTTATGTAAGGAAACAAAGTCTGCGTAGTTGCAATATTTGTAGGAAGACATTATATTTGTAGTAAAACAAATTATCACGAGGAAGATCTCGCAATTGGGGTCACCCTGTCGAACTAATTATTAATAAATCACCAAAAAAGTTTATTTGAAGCCAGTCAATTAAAATTTTTAATTTAAAAATATAGGACTTACCCCCAATAAACTTGATAATATACCGTAAGATAAAAAAATTGACAGAATTTTTTGGAGAAACAATTTTTTAGCTTGGTTTTTACGGAATTTCGCGGAAAAGGAGTTTTTAATAAAAAAGGGTGCGGAAATGATTATGAAAATATTACAAACTGAAAATAATTTAAGAAACATGGCTAAATACAGTCCTTACTCTTATTAGGGACATTAAGTCTATAACGGATTTATCCCTTGACGTAAGTTTTTTATAAATGTATTTTATCGGAGTAAGGACTGTTTCAAAAATAATATCTTTCAAAATACATTTACACTTTTTGATTCCCGGCTTAATCGATATTGGCTGGGACAAACAATATATGACTAACATAGTATTTCATAGGTTATGACTCATAACTATGAGTCATAACTTATGAGAAAAATGCTCTCTAGCGCCCATACGTGTCTCATTTTAAATTTCCTTACTTCAAAATTGGCGATCTAAGGGTATAACTTGATCATAAATGCGACTCGACATCCTACGAGTTTACGTGTAGAATGTCGAAAAATATACACGAAAAAACGCCGAGAGTTCATATGGGCCTCTGAGTTGTACTACATCACATTTCTTACCATATTCTTCCTTAATATATCTGTATAAACGTTTGATTGTAAAATTATTACACATATTACTTTCGAAGAATAAATTTATTTAATCAGAAAGAAAATCGTTTAAATACAAAAGTTTCATCATGAAATAAACAATGAATAAGAACCGTGATTCAGTGTAATAAACCGTGGATTAAGTATGAACCTAACACACCCCACTGTATTTGCTTTGTTTTCCTACTCTTAGTAATGTTTACTGTATGATACCATATAGACTAATCACCATACTAAAATGATAAATTGTCGGTATTTTTAGAATGAAACAAATATTTAATTCTGGTTTAACCTCCCAAAAATGGTCGACAGTGGCTCAATGAAATTCTCTGGGTAATGCGTCATTAATACCTTCTTAGAACACTTTTTCATAAAATACCATTTTATACAATAAAACCATTTAAAAATCATGTACAGTCCTTAACCATTTATCGGACGTTTTCGGTTCTCGAAAATAGCGTCCGATAAATGAGCATTGTCACAAAAGAGGTCATTTTTTTATTAGAATGACCCCATTTTGGCAAAAAAAAGCGTCCGATAAATGAGTAAGCGTCCGATAAATGAGCGTCCGACAAATGGTTAAGGACTGTATTAAAATACGTCTTTTATACACCACCTACCTGCTTAAAGCAACAGTCAGTTTTTAGCCTGCTTAACTCACAGGGGGAAGTGCGTGTAAATAGACACGCAACTGGTTTCTTTCGTCGATTTAGGGCAAAACGGGTATTGGTGACCCCCCTCAACTTTTCGAGAAAATTTGATTGGCGGTGTTTTTTGCGTAGGTTGGAGATTTCAAACAGCTCTCTAGGGGGCCCTGGTGACTCAAATCAATTTCTGAAAAGTCAGNGAGTTTGAAATATGAATTTTCTTCAACTTCACGCCCACGTGGTGGCGCTACGTGGGTGGTTATGGTGTCGATCATGTTCTCATGCGAAACTTCAAACATTTCTTAATACGCCTGCAAAAAAAATTAGTAAAATTAATGGTGAGAAATCGCTTTTATAGCGTTTTCCCGTGAAGTAAAGTTTGTAAACAACGCTATAGACCGGTCCTTAACCATTGTCAGGTAATCTTCGTTATAATATAATTAGAAGTTGAAAGCGACGCCTCCCACGCAAATTTATGCTTATTTTAAATATTACTAAAATAATATATAAATTTTTAAAAGATGCATAATTTTGCGTGGGAGGCGTCGCTTTCAACTTGAAAACTCCTTATTCGATAACAGAGTGTATACACCACCTACCTACGCGTAGCTACGTAAGTTAACAAAACTTTTTGGAAAAAAAGGTGTTAACTTACGTGGATTTTGTTAACTTACGTGGTGTTAACTTACGTAGGTAGGTGGTGTAGATACTTTTATTCTAATTAAATTATACAGTCAAGGTCTTCTATAATGTGAACCCAAGATGTTCGTTATTGTGCATTTGAAAAGTTTACCTTACAATTACATTTTCAGCGAAATACTTTTGTTCTATTTTGCATATTTCTCTTAATTTGCACTTATTTTAAAATCAAAAACGTATATGGTACTGTTGAGGGCATCAGTAGATAAAAATCGGGCACACACGCGTTAAGAACTCTTACTGTAATAAAAAAAACTATGGTTCAAAATCTCTGCTTGTTTTTTTATGTAGAAAAAGTGTACGAATATAATTGCACTAACCCTATTATCAGTTTAAAGTCTAAAATCTAGACCACATCTAGTATTAAAACCTGCTTTTTGGTGAAAAATACAATAAGTGTTAAAATCTAATTACCAATTCGTTGATGTCGCGACATTTGAACGCTAATTCCGGAATCATGTCGCGATCGGGGCGACAAAACGGGCGAATATTCCTCATCGAACTCGTCATCATCCTCGAAAACCTCGGGGAGGTCAATGGTACAGTACTTCATATGCGTAAAGTCACTGAAAATCATTTTTAATCATTTATTTTCACGTTTATTGTCCTCTGAAAATAACTTTTTTTGTCTTTTAATTGACAAATATCTGAAAGAGCATGGTGCCAAGGTGAGTTTAGATCCTCAGGACAGGTCACTACTCAAGAAATCACAGGATACAGAATGAACTTGATGAAGTCCTAAACTGCATGTAGGTCAACACGGAATAAAACTGTTGAAATTTGAAAAAAAAAACGTCTTATAGTTTCACGCTGACCGAGCTTAAAAATAACGTTAACCCGTGACCGTTCGGTTTGTCCAATACTGCCTACAACGCTTGTTTTTTTTTTATTGATTATCTCAAAATTACTATAAAAATATTTTTTAAAAGTCGATGGAGATTTTTATCCTCTTTCTGTAAATCTGAAAAAAAAACTGAAAAAAAAAACTGAAAAAAAAACTTTTTCAGAAAATTAAAAAAAGTTTGAATCTTTTTTCGAAAAAAAAAACGATTTTTTACGAATTTATTTTGGTACATTCCGTAGTAGTACTTTTAGTAAGGGTTAAGGACGTTGATGACCCTATTTTTCTAAAAATTAGCAGTCCGAAAGTATGCCATTTCTCCTCCAATACAATACCAATTAACTTCAAACTTGGCCTGTAAGTTCAAAAGTGTTCAACCAATTATATAAAATAATAATCATAAGAGTTGCTGCACCCCTTATACCCCCCCACGACGCGCTGAAGTTAACCATTTTTTTTTATTCGCCGAGCTNTTCATATGCGTAAAGTCACTGAAAATCATTTTTAATCATTTATTTTCACGTTTATTGTCCTCTGAATTTAACTTTTTTTGTCTTTTAATTGACAAATATCTGAAAGAGCATGGTGCCAAGGTGAGTTTAGATCCTCAGGACAGGTCACTACTCAAGAAATCACAGGATACAGAATGAACTTGATGAAGTCCTAAACTGCATGTAGGTCAACAAGGAATAAAACTGTTGAAATTTGAAAAAAAAACGTCCGACCGAGCTTAAAAATAACGTTAACCCGTGACCGTTCGGTTTGTCCAATACTGCCTACAACGCTTGTTTTTTTTTATTGATTATCTCAAAATTACTATAAGTTATATCCATCGACTTTTAAAAAATATTTTTATAGTAGTTTTGAGTTATAGTCTATAACTCAAAACTACTATAAAAATATTTTTTAAAAGTCGATGGATATTTTTATCCTCTTTCTGTAAATCTGAAAAAAAACTGAAAAAAAAAACTGAAAAAAAAAACTGAAAAAAAACTGAAAAAAAACTGAAAAAAAAACTTTTTCAAAAAATTAAAAAAAGTTTGAATCTTTTTTCGAAAAAAAAAAACGATTTTTTTACGAATTTATTTTGGTACATTCCGTAGTAGTACTTTTAGTAAGGGTTAAATTATCATGATAACTTTGATATTTCTAGTTTTTGCTACGTATGATTTATATTTTTTTAAGAATGGCATGTTTTAAGCAGGCGTAGAAAAACGTGTGGGTCGGGCGCATAGTAAGGTAGCAGTAGTAAAATGGGCCAAACGAGTTAATCGAATACACCCCCGCTTCCTTAAAGGGTGTTGTATCTAAAACCTGGATAATTTTTTAAAAATTGGCTAAACATTAAAAAAATAATAAATATAATATAAGAAAGCGCGCTTTATGACTCGACTTTCATCTTACTTTGAGGCAAGACATTGATTTTAATTTCCTTCCATTTTTCGAATTATTTTTATTCTTGAAAACATTTTTTTAGAGTTGTTGCGGATTAAACACAGAGATGACTTTTTATCAATTAAAACAAGCGTTGTGTATAATATTGAATCGATTTAGGGCATTTTGTGCAAATTTGTCCCCCTAGGAGTTAAGTGCTACCTTTCTCTGAAGTGCTAAATTTTCTCTGAAGACGTACGAGTTACTATTATTTGGAGTAGACAAGGATTAACCAATCCCAACAGCTATGAAAAACACTTTTGGTCTATAAAAATAGTGGTAAAATTGATATTTTATTTTCTCTCTTTAATTCGCCGTTTAAAAAAGCCGTTTTCCGGTTTGTGCGTAATTCTGGCGTCAAAATCCGAGATTAATCGGCGCTCGCAGACGTTAAAACCCGCCGATTAAAAATGTATTCAAGTTGGCAAATGATTTTGAAAATAATAAAAAAACGACACAATTGTAAACTTGACATTCAAAATCAGTTTTTTTTTTTTTTCTCAACGGAGACAGAATTATTATGAAATGAATTCAAATTATGTTTTTTTGTTCATTTTTTCCACTTCACTGATTATAAAATAGAAAGTGAAGAAACAATAGCTCCGTAAATTGACTTATATATAACGGGACTTGACTGATAACCGCAAATTAGAAAAAAAAGGTGACAGTCAAGTACATCTGAAAAAAAAAAATATTCATATATACAGTCTGTCTAGTCTGAAAAAGTCAAAATTATATACTACTGGAAGACTTTAAATTGGGTGCTGGAAGCTTTTTTAATTGTCAGCCTCGGACAGTTTTAAAATGTCGGCCAAGGTTTTATCAAGTGTTCGTTTGGTCAATTAGTGTGACCCTTGACTCAAGGGCCTTGAGATAACACAAATGTTATATTCGCTACAGGGAGGTTGGTTATAAGGTCAAAGTCTAAAAACTGACTTGACCTTATTGCAATTAAAAAAAACTGACTTGACCTTACGACCAACCAGAAATGTTTTCTCCATATTGGAGTCCATAATAAGACCTTAATGCTGGGAAATAACCGGAAATTTTGTTCAACATTTGATTTTCCCCAAAAATTATGGTCTTCACCCTAGACAAATGTTAAAAAGACACTATATTATAGAAAAAAGTGTAAAAACATATGATTTCTATAAAAAAATTTATTACCCGTGTTTACCCCTATCGTTCTAAACGTATATGTCGAGTTCTAAATTTAAACTCAAAAAAAGACATTATTTATCTCGAAAAAACTGACTTGACCTTATAACGGCACAAATGGTTGACCTTACATCAACCCCCCTGTACTACCGCCATTATTGGGCACCCTGTCAGTTTTCTGCACGTTTTCTCCCGTTTGGTCCGTTATCTCGCAGGTTTTTCTGGAAAAATATTCCACTTCTGATCGATTACATTGTTCAGAAGGGGAAAATTTTTCGGCGGATTGCCCTTTAGCCCAAAAAGAATAATACCGATTCAGACGCCGCCGTCAAAACATAGAGTCGCCTGGGTGTAATTAAAAGCGTCACAAAATGACGAATTATGAGGTCAAGGCTGTTTGGCATCATATCATAAAAACCGTAACCGAGTTATATATTAGACCAATAGAAAAAAAAATAACTTTTTAAAAGCTTGTTACTACCACGCTCTCCAAGAGACATCGTGCGGAAAGACGTTTTTTGCTTCTTATTAGATGTATAAAAAATATTAACTAGGCCGGACTGGTATCCTCTTATGTAATTGACGTGAAAAAATCCGATCATTTTTTTCAATTAGGTAAATTATTTGCTGTCTAAAATACTTTTTTTTTATTTCTAATATACAGTAGTTAACTAGGCCATCAAAAAGCTGAAACCTCAGAACCCGTGAGTTCCGGGATGGTTTTGATTTCTAGACAGGCACCAGAAACTGGGTTGTCTAAAAATGGGCAAATTTCGAAATTTTAACGTGTTAACGTCAGCCTATTTGTCTGCCTTCGGCTTTATTGTTTTTTTATTGTTTTGGTTTGTCAATTTACACATTATAAACAATATCATTTTTGCGTACAGGTGGGTTTTTATGAATAAAATTAATTTGTGGCGGTAAGGGCCTTTATGGCGGCGTTAAGGTCATTAATTTTCGAATTATATAATCCGGTAATTGTGAAATTTATAACTATGAATAGGAAGATAATGTTTTGATAATCAACCTACGCAAAAAGATATACACCACCTACCTGCTTAAAGTAACAGTTATTTTTTGCACCTACGCACTACCTGCTTAAAGTTACAGTTTCATCTACCTGCTTAATGAAAACCCAAAAATGGAACAAAAAACTGTTACTTTAAGTGGAACTGTTACTTAAAGCAGGTAGTGCGTAGGCGGAAAAAATGACTGTTACTTTAAGCAGGTAGGTGGTGTATTATAATTTATCAAATTTGTCACATATATTACGTTGGAAGCACCGCAAGGCGCTTCCAACCTAATTGTCCGCGTAACAAAAAGGAAGAAATTCATATTTGCTTTCTCGCGTTGTTATGGTAACGCGGCAAATCAAAATTGGCAGCGCGAGCGAATTAAGGTTACGCGGACAATTAATTTTGGTTGGCAAACTTGATGTTAAAACCTCGCCTACTGGTTTTCCAAAACTGATTGTTAGTGTATTGCGCAATTTTAGCCGGTTTAGCGTTATTTCTCTACATAAAATTGTAAAATGTCCATTTATATTGTTTCCTTATAATGTTATTTTACATGTTCATTATAAACAATGTCGTTTTAGCTTACATATGGGCTTATTTATGCTGTCATTAACGACAGACAATTATATTTTTCTTAATAAAATAAATTACGTTTCTCCCAACGTGACTCGAAACACAAAAAAAAATGAAAATTGCTCCATAATGGCACCAATTTGTATATTTTGTGGTCGATTCCTTTCAATAAAAATGAGTCGAAAAATTATTTAAAAAATATGAATTGCAGGATCGGCCTTATTATAAAAGCCAAATAAATGTACCATCTGATAGACGAAAACTTAACACTAAATTTGACCTCTTAGCAGGGTCGTTCTGATACCCAAAAATATACTTTTAGACTACAAAAATCCGTGAACATAAAATAATTTCATAATCGGCGGTCCGACGAGTTAACCGGTTATAAAGTTGGTTAAGACCACAAATTTACTATATTAAGATTTGGTCAATCTTTTTGGTTCCCCAAAAAACGTTTCCCTCGAAAAACCTTATCTTGAAAAACAAACACGATGCACATATTCAAAAACGGATGTGTGCCATTTGGCACATTTGGTTGCCAACGAAAACATTTCTAGACAATTTCCAAAAAATTCCAGAAAATTAGCAAAAAAAAAAAAATCCAGAAAATTTCCAAAAAAAAATCTAGAAACTTTCCAAAAAATTGACCGCCCACGTAAAAAAAAGCCAGTTCATACCTGTGACGGCGCATGTTCACGACCATGTTAAACTAAGGATTCAGTTGTGATGATATCTTTTTCTGTGATCCATCAAACTAATTCATTTTTGTTCTCAATTTTATTATTTTTTTTATCTCGTTTTTTTTTGTACTCACAGTCGAATAACCATATTGTCAATAATAATCTCCAAAAAAAACCCACACGGAAAAAAGGTTACTTTAAAACGTTCTGTAACCGTAACTATGGATCATAGCCTTGAGATAAAAATTAGAAACCGTACTAATCCTTCAACACTTGTCAAACTAAATTTGTTAAGGACTTTGGGTGCTTAATGTTTTCAGAACAACACACCCAGTAGAAATTAGATACCGTATATTATGATTAGGGTGGCAGTGATTAAATTTGGACAAAGCATACTTGGTAAAATTGACAAAAAGGGGAGATTTTGAATACGGTAGAAAAATCAAAAAAGACATGATTTACTCGTAATTTTTTTAGAATAATTCTGTGCTAACATAATTTCGTTTATTTCTGATATTTCGGCATTACGCCATTTTCAAAGATTTTGCGACGAAAATGGCGTAATGCCGAAATATCAGAAATAAACGAAATTATGTTACAATGGAAGTCACAAGCAAACAATGGCACAATTCTGTGATAGTATTTTTTTTTCGAAAACGTAATAATTTTCGTTAAAAATCTAAAAACAGAAATTTGTTTAAAACCGTAGAATTTTTGATGAAAAAACCCAAAAAAAAAACTAAAAACAGAACTTTGCTATAAAATTGTTCTAAACAAATTGTAAGAATATGATTTTCGGTTTAAAAATAATAAAAAACAAGATTTCTGGCAAAAAATGGTTAAACATACCGTATTTTACATACGGTATGCTACATAGGCTATGTAATAGGCTATGTAACATAGCAGTTGCATACCGTATGGGGACGCTCAGGCTGTGAGTGTGACGTCAGAATAGCGTTACAAATCAAAAGGAAAATTGCTCAAAGCCTTACAGTCTGAGAGTCCCCATACGGTATAATTTTCTATTGATATTTTTTAAAGCTAGCTTAGAATGTCCGAACACCCTACTAAATGTTAAAAAATATATCACTTTATTATAAAAATATATCACTTTATTATTGACCTTTATAGTTTTATTAGCCCAATTTCCGAGAATAGATTTATTGGACATACGGTAGCCCCAAGTTAGGCCCCCAACTGGGATAAATAATCGTACTTACGAACGAAATATTACCGAACTCTCTGGGCAACAGCGTGTGACATACATTTTTATTATTTAAAATTTATTAGACTAAAAACAAAACAAAAAAAAATATACGTATATAATAAACTATTACATTGTTTGACCATTGCCAAGGTCACAAGGGAAGCCTTGCTTGAGATATTAAGTGGCCTTTGTGATAGGATCAACACTGTCAGAAGGCTACTTTTTGTTTTAAAATAAGCTATTATTGGCTATTTGCGCGGTTTTGGCTACTTTGACACATCCCACGTAAAGTCATGCGTATTTCGACATACAGAATGCGTGGTTTTTGGACAATAAACTTTGAAGAAAGAACTTTGAGCTAAGAAAGTGACGTAAAAAGCGAATAATTGATAAAATTGTCACGTGGAAAACAGGTTTTTCCTCGACAAGTGATGAAAAATAGGTCAGCTAAAAATTCTGAAAAATAGATGAGCCAAAATTTCTGAAAAATAGGTAAGCTAAAATTTCTGAAAAATAAGTGAGCTAAAATTTCTGAAAAATAGGTGAACTAAGATTTCTGAAAAATAGGTGAGCTAAAATTCCTGAAATATAGGTGAGCTAAAATTTCTGAAATATAGGTGAGCTAAAATTTCTGAAAAATAGGTGAGCTAAAATTTCCGAAAAATAGATGAGTTAAAATTTTGTAATTTTAAACAAAAAATTGGTTTGTCAGAAAACAATTGCGCACAATTTTCTAAAGAAATTTGTTAGCAGAATTTTCTGAAGATTTTGATCATCCAAATATTTCTATGTCTATATCTATAAACATTTCCTTGTATACCCAATCACTGTATTAGTTTATAAGTCCGTGATAATCAGTTTTCTGACCCTAGTGGTCACTATTACGTATGTTTAGATTTTTGTAGCAAGAAGCTCAAGTTCCGACCCTACTTTTGTGGTTTTGGCTACTTTAAGCACTCCCCACGTAATGTCATGCGATTTTTGTGTAAATCGGGCGGTCTCGGCGTCTAGGCACATACTGTACATGTCTTTCAGTTCACCCAAGTTACAAAAAATCATAAATCGACTGGTTGGATACCAAAACTACAACTTTGCATCATAATCGCTATAAATTGTGTACTATAATATAATAATTGAAGACGTGCTAAAATTACAAAATCCAAAGGTTGTTAAAAACACACTTTTAACCTGATTTTTAGATAATGTTTTGACACGCAAAATGTACGCATTCGAAACAGCTTATTCATCAGATTTACCCAGTAAAAATAAAATAACGGGAACCTCAAGACCGTTATGACCTATAACGCGATTTTTCACGGATAATTGCTGTTTTTTAAAGGTAGATTTTTTTCCACAAGATTGTTTCACAAAAATATTTTTCAACAAAAATATTTTCTAAAAAAAAATATTAAAAACAAAAATATTAAAAAAAAAACAAAAATATTTTTAAAACAAAATTTTTTTTCAGAAAAATAAATTGAAACAAAAACATTTGTAAAACAAAAAAAAATTTTACACAAATATTTTCAAACAAAAAAATTTTTTATACAAATTTTTTTACAACAAAAATGTTTTTTAAGTATTTTTTACACAAAAATGTTTTACACAAAAATAAATTGAAAAAAAAAAATTTTACACAAATATTTTCAAACAAACAATTTTTTTACACAAATTTTTTTAAAACAAAAATATTTTTTAAGTATTTTTGACACAAAAATGTTTTACACAAAAATTTCACCCAATTGGATAAATTGTTGTACAAAAAATGTTTTATTACGCGAAAATTTGATACCGATACAAATCTATTGTAACAAACAAAAAAAATTTTTATAACGATTTTGGCATTTGTACCTGTCAGCGCGCATTTATTTTTTTTGCGTCTTTTTTACTCGCCGTCATTAACAGACAATTCCTTTGTCTACGACTTGGTTAATTATCGAATTGAAAGTCTAAACGATGGACTGTACAAAAAATTTAGTTTGAAATATCTTAATATATAACTCTCAGGGGAAGATACAAAATGGTAACCCGTAGCGGAACTGTGTGCGTGAATGCACACATTGAAATTGTGTCACTTTCAGGCTTCGGTTCATTTTTGGTTTATTATTGTTACCTCCATCGCCGTAACCGCCATCTTTTCCCGGTTGGTACCACATATGCACTCGCAACCTCATTAATTGGTAGTAACATTTTTGATAATTTCCTCGAAATATCTCGCTAATTAACTTAAACGCCGATCAAAATAACTTAACCGTCCAAGAATTTTTTGAAGAATTTTACGTTCAAGTCTACACTGAAGTTCAAATAATCCAAAATTGAAAACAACCATTACATGTCAAGTGCCCTAACATAATGTTTTTACCATTTTAATGACGCAATTTGACATAAATGTCTGGTGGGGGCCGTTTTTGATCTCATGTGAAAATGTCCCACTCTCATACTACGTTTTGCTCTCATTATGAACAGTCTCATACTACGAAAATTGCGGGAAGTATGTTGCGTATGAGAATTTAGAGATTAAAAGGATATAAAATATAACGTATTTGATAACCTTTTCATATCACAGTCACACCCATTTTTTTATTTCGCATTTTTCACGTATCGGCATTTAGAAACAATTTTAACCTGCCGAACATTTTAAGGTTACGCAATTATTTAAAGTTTCATGACAGAGCAGACCCGTGAGGCGGGGATGCATGAGCGCCAGTAAAGTCATGCATTGGTTATACACACACTTTCTGACATACTTTTCGGGCTGATTCGACATAAAAGTGCTATAGTATTCTAGAATTAAGTATACGGTATACTGTATACCCGAGTTTTGAGCCCCGATTCGCGGGGCTGCTCTGTCATTAAATATATTTTACGCGCCCTTTCAATCGGAGACCCATCAAAAACGCGTTGCAAAGGGCGCGGAAATATCTAGTTTGAGAAAAAAAATTTGTTCTCAAAAAACGTGTTTGACATTAAAAGTCTTTAAAATTCCGCCAAAAACCTTTTCCGCGAAATACCGCGGTGCCCTACTTATATTAGTATTTCAAAATACTGTATTATTGATCTAGTTTCAAAATAAAGAAAGTCGTATATAAATATTACATAGTGAAATCGTAAGAATTACCATAAAAAATCATACATTATTTTCAAAGGGAAATACTATATTGGTAAAAAATAAACAAAGAATTCCAAGAAAAAGTACAACTTAGGACTTTATAAGTGTATATTTTGTTTGTCACGCACGTGGAAGTAACCATAATAATTAATCTGCCGTATTTAATCATGATTCATGATAAAAATTATGCGATGACATATTTCACCAATTCTGTAATTAGTTGAAAATTTTAACCTTTTTTGAGGTTTGAGTATAAGGTCATCGAAATAAGTTGAAAGTTTTTTTTCTCAAAAATTTATTTTGATCGTGAATGAAGAAGACATAGTCCCTTTTTCTCAATGTTCAAAAAGACAAGTTTTTCGGCCCGACTTTATGATCTGAGCAACAATGAAGACCTTATGAGCATTTAAGAGCAAAAACCACGGACGTTATGATTTGAGTACCAAACAAGACCTAATGACCATTTAAAATAAAAAACCTCAGAACCAGTTAAAAGCAAAAACCTCATACCTTATAACCATTTAAAAGCAAAAACGTCAGACCTTATAACTGGCTTTATGTAAATTACAAATCTGTGAGCGCGAGGAAAGGCATTATTTTTTCACAAAGACACGGACTTATTTGTTTGGGAATATGGGTTTTACAGACATTTCAAGGTCATTATGGGGAAGAATATGTATATGTGTATATTATATGTCTCATCCAGCGAAATCATTAAAAAAATATTTGGACGAACACACGGGCCATATGTCACTTTCCAAATTGAGACGTTTCCGTCTGGCAGTTTTTTTTTGATTTCGCGAAAATTGTGTCCTCCAGGCAACTCCACAAAGGAAACAATATATATAAATAAATATACAAATAAATAAAGTGTATATTTAACATTAAAAAAGGCGGCATCGGCCCGGATTTTTTTTCTAACAAGTCGGGCAAACTTCACACAATACATACGAAAGTGACATCATTTTTTACGACCGGGTCCCTGATTGAGCTTCAGTCTAAATCTTATTCTGGATTATCCTCTAAATCTCGCGCGTTTTTTTTTCGACGATAAAAATAAAGTTTATAGCTATATCAGAACTTTGGGCTCACACTTCAGTACTCAAATTATTAACCGTGTGATACCCACATAAATTGTAGTGTACATTAGACCCCGTGATAAACAAGAATTTTTAGTTTCAGCGGAAGGAGAATTCGACAAAGTTGTGGTTTTTACTTTTTTTTTCCTATTTCGATTTTGAACTTGCCACGAGTCAGAAAGTCTAAAAATGAGCATTTCCCCTTGTTTTCTGTCACATTCTGTGCCCAAACTTATAATAAATCAATTTATTTAGGTTAATTAGCTTAATTAGGTTGATGTGTCTAAAGATTTGGTTGTATAGATGTATAGGACACGTGATATGAAAAATTTTGTCTTTTATGTCACATTTTTAGATAAAAGTGCTCAAAAAAGTACTCAAAATGTAGACAATTGGTATAAAGTAAAAACTGACTCAATACTAAAAATGGAGTATACGAAGAAAGGGGAACTCTACAATAACCTATTATCAAAAGGTATATTTTCCACGGTGTAATTATAAGAAGGGCTAATTGACCGAAAAGGGTTCGGCCGATACACCTTTATTCGTACCACCTCTCAAAAATTATTTTCTTCAAAAAATGTTTAATTGGAAATTGTGAAAAAAGGTTCCTGGGAAACTCCACGAAAAACTTGTTCAGGGAATTCTATGAATATTTTTTTCTACAGTGTGGTTGATACCAAAACCAACCACACTGTAGGAATTTCAATAAAAAACATGTTCTAGAAAATTCTCTGAACAATTTTTTTACGGGAAATTCCATGTAAAACTTATTTTAGGAAATTCCACGAAAAACTTTTTCAGGGATATTCCGGGAAAAAATTGTCCTTGGAAATTCCATGAAAAAAAAACGAATTCTCTGAAAAACCGAGGACGCAACTGGGGATTAAAATCGGACCAGTTCCTCATTTCCCTTTTTTATGTCACGTTTTTGGCCAATTGAACTTCAATAAATCACTTTTTTAACAGGTTGATGTGTCTGAAGATTCATAGATTCAGATATTTAATGGATATGGCGCGTGACACCCTAACAAACACATTTTCAAGTATTAGAATCTGACAAGACGATTCGATTAAATCGTGCAACTAACAGGGTCAATGCCTTTTTTGGGTGGATTTCCTAGTCATATGGTACATATTATATGGATTTATTATTAAACATTTTTTGCTTTAGGGTATTAACTCGGGGATTAATTGAAACAGTCTCAAAGCTTTTTTCGCCAGTCCGTATTATTTGGTGACCTTCGACTGGCCAAAATATTTTGTAAAATGTATGTAAATCCGAACAAAAAGCCAAAAACCACAATTTCTTGTCAATAATTTTTTGACCTTTTCTCCAACCGAGATAAAAATGTTTTACGAAATTATTTTTTTACAGCAATTAACTCCGAAAAATTATTTACAATAAAAAAATTATAAATAATTTTTTTTTAATTTTCATAAATTAAATTATAATTATAATGAATTATTATTATAGATTAATTATTTTAAATTATTATTATTAAAAACTAAAATTTTTGAATTTTCATTAATTGTTATTACAAATTAATTATTTCAAATTAGTTTAAATTACACCACTTGCGCAGTTATNTTATTATTATAAATTAAAAATTTTTAAACTAACGTTTTAAATTACTGTTTTATATTACTCTTTTACATTACGGTTTTAATTTACCAGTTTAAATTATCGTTTTAATTAAATTAACCTTCAAATTACGATATTAAAGCACTTTTTTCATTACAATTTTAAATTACCGCTTTAATTTATCGTTACAAATGTTTTTTTCGGAAATTATTACTCATTTATTGAGAATTAGAATACAAAGGTCAAGGACCTGAAAAAATTGAGGCATTGAACCATATATTTTTTTTCGAAAAAAAAATGAATGAAACGTATGGTATACACCGGGTGCGCAGTTATCGGGCGTCCAGTTATCGGGCGGGTTTTTGCTGTTATCAGGCGTTTTTTTTGCATATTTTTACCTTATTCCGTTTCCGCCCTGAGCAGTTATCGGGCGCCCGATTAAGGCCTTTTTGTCGCGAAACCCGCCCGATAACTGCGCACCCGGTGTATTTGGCTCTATCGATCGCCAGTTTTGGACAATTTAATATACCATAGATTTCTAACAATACCAATTTAGATTTTTTCTAAATCCATGTTTTATCTATAATTATCCCAGATTTGTTAATTTATTTACCTTCCCTAGAAAATGGTCCGATATCACTGCCCTATTTTATATAAAATGTTGTAACATAATTACGTAAGATCATTATTCTGCTGAGTTGTGAGATAATCGTTAAATGCCGTGGGCTTTTACTTTAGTTATCGTATGTTTGCCTTCTGACCAGCGCGATTGAGTTGTAAAACAAATAAGTCAAAGGCAAATACAGTTTCCTTCCTAATTAGGCCAGTCAAGCACAACTCACGAGAAATTCAGATGTAGTGACTTTTTAGAGTTCATCTTTTTGTTCGGAAACTAATTTCGAAATAAAAAGAGGTTTTTGGCTACAGAGTACTGGTATAAATACAAAATCAAAGTATGGAACTATAATTTAACCGTGATATGGTCAAATATACCCCCTGACCAGTTATCTTACCAACAATTCTATCATAATTATAATCATAAACATATAAATGAACATAAAATCACCTTGGCAATCCAAGACCAAAAAATGGCTGAAACCGAAAATGGGCTCTAAATTGCTCTCTAGCGCCAAAAACTTGTCTCTTTTTTGAAACTTTTTATTTCAATAACGTAATCTACGCATCAAAGTCCATCAGTAGGGGGCGCATCGTGGGCTGTTGAAAAAATGGCTCGAATGAAAGAAAAGCTTTGAGACTTTGATAATCCGGGGTTGGGGTAAATCGGACCTTGCGAGTTTTTTGAAACTATCAAAAAATTTGTAGATGGTCACATACGGGCGCTAGAGAGCAATTCTTAATTTGCGACGTCTTAACCATTAATCTTTAATNTAAAAAACAGCATTTCCGGCGTTTACCGGAATATGGACTGTCCGATGAATTTTTAATTAGTCGCATCAGATGCGGAACATTTTTTCACCCTAGAAGGGACCCATTTCCGAGAACAGTCTGATAGGTCAATTTTCCGTCAAATTTCACGATGCGCCCCCTATCCATCAGATATGTCCCATAAAAAACGAGAGTATTAGAAAATTTTATTTTGTCTTTCCAGAAAATTTTCTCCGTTCTCAGGTTTCTCCATTTTCGGTTTCTTAGTCCAGAAAAAAAAATCAATTTAATGAAAAAATTTACTATCAATTGGTACTTACCCAGAAGTGTCAAAATCGTCATCTTCTTCCTTTTGGTCCGGAAAGTGGTTGGGGGTTGATTGAACCCTTCGCAGTCCGGCCTTGGTATTTTCGGTATTTTTCGCTGGTTTCTCTGGTATCGAAAATGTAACGTGTGCTGTGTTATGCTCTCTTTCTATATTTCCTATTTCCTCTTTCATATCAGCAAAGTTGACATCGCAATTCTCTGCCGAGTACATTTCATCAGTGTGATAGCCAGAGCTTTTTGGCGAGTACGGTATTGAGCTAGTCGAAGACAGACTGTATTTTCAGGATGCCAAATTGATTGAAAAAAAAACGAAAAATATAAATACAGTTGCTGACACAACAGAGGAACACCTCAAAGTTGTTCTATTGCTCAGTGAACTCGCTTTTAAAATTAACTTTTAAAATGCAATTTTCAATTTACTATTCAGTTACAAGTAGTAAGGCTAGTAGCCTTACTACTGTTACATAATTCATTTTTAAAATTCCTTTTAAAATTTATTTTTGTAAAATTGGGTTTTCAAAATTCCCTTTCAAAATTTATTTTTGTAAAATTGGCTTTTTAAAATTCCCATTCAAAATTTACTTTTTTTCTAGATTTTTGTTCGAAATGGGCTTTTTAGAGAAAATCCTTGTTTTAGAATCTACTGAATAAGTTTGAAAGGTTTTCTTCATATGCAAATTTATAGATTTTTTTTTTAATTTTAACACAAATTTTCGAAAAATTGTTCCGCTTTTTCAACAGTGTTTTTCTGTGACGTTCCCCCAAAATTTCCAAAAATTATTCGTCTGTTTAACTAACTATTTCTCTGTTAGGTTACTCTCTTATGTCACCAACTGTAAATCTATAAAAAAATAATGAGTTTTTATTTTTTATTATTATTTTTGAAATCCAGAAAGAAAGAAAAACTAAAAACTTCTGTGAAAAGGTATATTGATCAGTTTTTAGCCATGAAGCCATTGATGCATACTTATTACTGCTAATTGCCTAATAACGCAAAAATTGGCAAGAGAAACGAGAAACCAAAAAATGGGAGGAGGAAACGGTTCACACACCCTAACCGGGTAGCGTTTACCAGAAGATTCCTATGTTTACATATATTTGCTCATCGCTGAACAAATTTAGAAATTAACTCGTATGCGTCGCAAAGTGACAAAAATGACCCGTTCCGTGAAAAAGTTGTATTTATAGTCGTAAAATTTCCGAGATGACCCTAGTATAAAATATTACTAGCCTTCTTTTTTAGTTTTTTATAGCCTGTATGCAAAAAAAGTTGGAATACAACTGACCGTATTATTATAACAGTACTCATTTGTGCGCCTTATAACGACGAAAAACAATATTTCTCTAAATCGGTTTGATTTCCACCCGTTAGCCTGAATTTTTTTCGAAAAAAAAAATATACTTTTGGTTCTTTAGGGTAAAATAACTATAAAAAAATCCAACAATTTAGGTTCAATAAAAAACAAGCGGTTTAAACATCCTAACCGGCTAGCGTTACCAGAGGATCCCCGCGATATCTCTTTGCTCTTCACGCCGTTGTTTTCCTTCAGATCGCTCTCGTAAATTGCGTCGCTCATTGTGTTTAAATTATATTCTGTTTTTTGTTCGCTTTTTTTTCTCGTTCTCTTCTTTTGTGTGTGTGTGGTTGAATTCAGAATGGAATTATCTGAATTTTGGTTCTCTTAGAAAAAAAAATAATATAAAATGAAAATTAAGGAGTCAATTCTGTTATTGATTACATTTGTTGCGCTCACGATGGGCTTTATTAACTAGTGGCGGCGCAAGTTAGGAAAAATGTGACTTAACCGCGAAGACACTTTAACACATAGTAAGGCAAAATAAAACCAAAAAAATATTCCCAGAAATAAATATAGCCAACAAAAAAAAAGCAGCGGATACTTGATCTCTAGTTCACGTACGTGTACCCGTGGCGTTAGGGTCAATTTGACCGTGGATTTTAGACATCTCAGAATAATGAGCGCCACTCAAATTTGGGCGATTATGTAATGAGTACTTTACACTTACTAATTTTAAACCAGCTACGTTTTTTTTTCTTGTTGATTTCAATTTTTAATGCGGGTTATATCAAATGGTGTATGATGTCGACCTGTTTATTCCCCTAAAAACAAAAAAAAAGACAATGGTTAGGGTGTCTTAATTGTAAATAATAAAAAATAAGTTTAATTAGGGCGTCTGTAATTTTATATTTTTTTACCATAAAAAAGGGATTATAAGCCTCATGAAATGACTCAGTAGTTTATAATAGGTGGTGGTTATAAGGTCTAAAATTTTGACCGCTACAAATACCATTATGTTTTGATCTAACAACATATTCTATTTTGAAAAACCATGTATTTTTGGTGAAAATTTATGGTTTTCATCAAAATTTAACTGATTATCAGACCTTAGGGTCGTTCAACTTTTTTTTAACTCCTGCAGTATTGGCCATCATTATACCAGCCGAGACCACATGTGCCAAACGGCACGCACGTTATTTTTTTTTTAAT
Source organism: Oikopleura albicans (assembly GCA_004367875.1). Classification (NCBI taxonomy): domain Eukaryota; kingdom Metazoa; phylum Chordata; class Appendicularia; order Copelata; family Oikopleuridae; genus Oikopleura; species Oikopleura albicans. Next base: position 39,984 of record SCLG01000637.1, read on the forward strand.
TTCCGAGAAAAAATCAACTGTATACGGTTCAGCCTATACCTTAGGGGAGTTAAGTTATCCTTATGTAGCATGAACTGCATTTATATTTCGACACCCTAACGATACTATAACTTTTTTGTATATATATGTATCTATAACAGCGTGGCTCTGTTTTAGTCATATAAACTATTCTTTCAATTTGAAAGAAATCCTTTTATACACGTTTTTAATAATTTAGGGTTATTTTTGTTCGGCTTTACATAAATGGAAAATATTTTCAATATATTCTGCGGGTCCAATAAGCTTCCATTATTTCAAGAAAACATATTTTCTGGATGATTTAATTAAGATGTCAAATTTGATCAAATAAATGAAGGGCGAGAAAAGACTGAACGTTCAAAATCAGAAATCTAACTTGAACCACGGTTTTTCGAGTATTTTTTGTCAAAAATAAATAATTCTCCAAGAATCAATCTGCCCATAAAATAATTTGAGAAAGATTTAGCTGTTGAATGCCCGTCAAATCAATGCTCGCGTGGAAACTAATAAACCGAGAAATTAACTTATGGGGGTTAAATTAAGGTCAAGAGCATATTACCTATCCGAATGACTATTGTTAAAAATAAAATAACGAAAGAAAAACATGTGGCGAGGTAATCGCCATGGTTTCAAGGTCAGTCTGAAAATTTTTTTCACCGAAACTTAACTCTAAAATGGTAGCTTGGGTCATTTATCGGGAGAAGAGATGGGTTTTTTTATAACCTAACAATTATGGGACCATTATCGACTAGGAGTTAGCCTCAATCGTCTCGAAAAAAAAAATATTTTTTATTTTTGTGCTGAATTGTCATTTTACACTTCATAGCACTAACCCAAATAAAATTGTGATACAAATTTTTCCAAAAGGAGAAAAATGCAGTAAATTACACATTAGTGATCCTAGTCGGTTATGACTAGGCTTCCCTTAAGAGTTAATTTAAACTACAAGCTCAAAAAAAAATGTAAAACCACCTTTCTATAGGAGTTAATTTTTATTTTTTTTTTTTTGTGAAAAAGCGCACATCTAGAGAGACATTATACATGTCACATGCACACATTTGACTGTACGCATTTTTGATTGGACGAAAGCATATTATCCACCAATCAGAAACTCGTATTACGTGTATCTATAATTATCGCGGAGTACGTTCTAGTTTCCATAGTCTACCTAGGAAGAAACGTAGAATAAGCACAGACTTCAAATATGCACTAATGAGGCCATAATGAATAAAAACGCATCTTAGAGTAATCAAAGAGCGGTCACACGGTATTTTTTGGTTCGGGGCCTGACCGATGAGAATAATTCATAGAATGTCTGATATGCGATCTCATGATCCCAGGCCTTACCCCCAAAATAAATGATGATTAGAATGTTTATCGTCTTTCATATGATTTTCGAATGAAAAAAAAATGTACGGCCGAAGCGAAGTAACATAGACCGAATTCTCACGCCAAGGGGGGTGTGCGAATCGAGTCTAGTATTTTTTCAGCAGCATTTTTTTTGTCAAAATTGTGTGAAAGTAGTAAAGAATTCCAATCTGTCTAGTCACACAGCGTGTTGTCTAGAAGTCCTAAAAATTTGCTATAGTATAGGCTGAGTAGACTCGGCTTATTATCAGCTGTCACCGCGGTCTTTCGGAGAAAATGTTTTTGGAAGAAAGGGTTATTTGAAGAAAAATATTCGGAAAATTCAAGTTTTTTTTTTTTGGAAAAATGCTAATGAATTTCTGGTCTCTCTCAAGCAAAGTACCAAACGTTTTTCTTTCAAAAACTTTTCTCCGATAGACGGCGTTGCTTGTAAGGTCAAGACCTTAAAATGACTAAAAATTACCCCAAAAAACTTTTTTACAACTTCACCTAAAAAGTAAGAAAAAACTGTGTTTTGCACTACAGCTATAGGTTATAGCCTATAACTTATAGGCCTATAACTATAGGTTATAGCCTATAAGTTATAGGCTATAACGTATAGGGATCAATATGTCAGACCTTATAAGTTATAAATAAGATCCCCAGTAAAGTGAAGCCAAATAGTTCAACAAAATCATAAGATACATCCAGTCACGCAGGAGTTAATCAATAGTTACACAATACTGACGTTGTGTCAGTCATATAACCTAGTTTATATTTACTTAGAATACGTTGCCACGTAGAACCCATCTTGAATCCGTGATTCAGGGCAAAATTCCCGAAAAAGCTTTATTCCGAAAAGACAGTCAACAAAAGCACGAGAAAGACGATCATAAGGATGACGGAATCATGGATGAGCCTTACGCCATAAACTTTACACTTCATACATATATTACTTCTTTTAACTCAAAATTTATTTATCTGAAGTCACTGAAAAGCCCAAATGCATAATTATTATTAAATAGTCAAATAATTCTTTGGAAGCGTGGTAGTAAAATGGACGATGGCACCATAATCGTTACTCGTAAAATTAAATTAGAATGGTTTTAACTTATATTTGCATTACTTGCTCTTACGTACGTTTTCTTCTCATTTCCCCATATTTCTGGCCACAAAATTTTTCACAAAAAATGACTATCCTGAATTATTCCTGATAAATCATTTTATTTTAAGAAAATATTTGTGTCTAGAAATTTGGGGAAATGAGATGAAAAATAAGAGCTTGAGTTACTGTCAGTCTGACGAAAAAATATCATTGGGCACCAATTTTTAATTTTCCATAAAACTACGTTTGAATGCCAAAAATGAACAATTTTGCTCAATTTTCAAACTTTCAAGGAGCTAAAAGACCATTTTCAAAGTCCAAAATATATGCGAACAATCTACCACTGAACAGTGTTTAGAAATCTTTCATTTGAGCCATGTTTCAACTAATTCGAAAAAATTTGTTTCTTGGTGGCCTTGGGTACACCGTAAACACCAGACGATACATTATACGGTATATATTGTAAAAAAATTTTAGACCTGTTCTGATAGACCGGTTTTACGAAACTGCTAGACACAAATTATGTACGTCAGTATTTATTTTTCTGGTAATTTCAACTGGGACCTTTATTTAGAGTCTGCTGTACAAAAAAAAATCCAAACAGTTCATATTTATATTTATAACCCAAGTCCAGAGTCTGGACTCCAGACTGCACGCTAACATTACTAGAAAATTATCAGCTTTGACATTTTCATATAATTAAATTATCAACCAAATCTGTAGTTTTTTTTTTCGACGTCTGATAGTACCGGCGTATAAACTATCGTAAATGTTAACAAGCTACACAATTATAGTTACTTGACCTTAATTCACAGGACATATTAATATATAGACTTCATTCAACAATTTGATTAGGATTGAATCGGCGAAAAATATGGATTTTGGATTTGGTAAAATAGGCGAAAACCAATTGGGCCAAATGTTATTTTCTGGTTCATAGTCCGATTATTTATAAATTGGGCTAGAATAACCAACTTATAGGGTGGCCGCTGGGATTTTGGCCCAATTTCGCCGTTGCTGTCATTTACCTATTAAGATAAATTTCAAAGGTAATCGAGCATTGCGGTGTCGATGGTAGCATTGAGAAGTTTCCAAATGGTACCGGTTAAGAAATAAACCGCAATAACCGCCAAAATTCTAGTTTTTTGGCTCTCCTATATTACGTTAAATTTGGACCGGTTAGCTCGGACGTATCTTAAAATTTTTCTAGACCAATTTTACCTTAACTCGTATCCCAGGCGTCCACCCTACCCATTTAGCATCTTCTTACATGTAAAGCTTATTCGAATACGACAGGGCATGTAGTCTATAAAATACTTGGCACCGTGGTCTTTCAGAGAAAACGGTTGTTAATCTTTTAATTTTTAACGGTAGTGAGTTGTGCATTCAGGAATACGTTTAGCATACTAATTCCAATGATCTATCTGTTTTATTTTATTACTCGACATATTCATTTCCTGAAACCTATTTTCCACATTTAGACATCACATCAATTTTATGTTTAAAAAAACACTAAACACGATTTCCTTGTGCACCTATAAGTGTCTGTCTAAATTTGAAAAAAAACAGGTTCTTGGCAAATTTATAAGTCGAGCAACAAACTAAAAGACAGATCATTGAAATTAATAGGTGACCCATATGCACAAGTCAGTAACGTTTATAATAAAAAAGTGGAAGTCTGTTTTTAAATAGATTAAGCATGTCAATTAGCAAAACATATAATACACAGGGTGGGTCGTTATGTTCCACCCCGTTAAGTTGACTTTTTCCCGCCCGTGCTGTTATGTTTCACTTTTTTGACAAACTATTTTTCCATAATACATATCTGTTTCGATTATTTTCGTCCCTATTAAGAATTTTGTTTTCACTAAAACGGTCCTTTGATTATTTTGGGGCTGCAGGGGCCATCAGATCAAAAATCAATTTTGCCAAGTTATAGCACTTGAAAACTTAGTAATAAAATATGGAAAAATAAAATACTAAAAATGTCTGTAGCGAGCTCTAGAATCTTTTGAACCTTCAAAGAAAAATGACGTTCAAAAAGTTCTAGAGCTCACTACAGACATTTTGAGGATTTTATTTTTCCATGTCTTATTACTAACTTTTCAAGTGCTATAACTTGGAAAAATTGATTTTTGATCTGATGGCCCCTGCAGGCCCAAAATAATCAAAGTACCGTTTTAGCGAAAACAAAATTCTTAATAGGGACCAAAAGAACCGAAACAGATATATTTATATGTTAAGCCCTGCGCAGTTATGTTTCACTTTGTCTCGCTCGGGCCATTGTATTTCACTATTTTTCGATTTTTTGTGAAAAATAACGGCGCACCCTGTGTATAGTATTATCTATAATATAATCGGCGATATAACAAATCGGTTCTTTTTAGTTATCCAAAATAAATACTTAAAATGTGTATAACAATTTATTGGTTGTAAAATGAAGTTCACATGACTGATTTCACATGAAGTTCGTAATTGATAAAACAGAAATGTGCGGTCGAAATGCGCAGTTCTGTGTCAAACATAGACACTCGATTAGACATACCGTATGTCCAAAGTAAATATATTGTATGTCACATACAATTTATGTACTTTTAATTATGTAGTGGTTAAAGTATTCGATGAAGAATGTCATTATTGGAAACCTGTGTGTTTTATGAAAAAATGCGGAGAATCTTTAACCACTTCCCGTAGAAGGAAAATGGAAACAAAGTATTCTCTTAAACTGACTTTAGGGGCTATAAATTACACAACATCGCACGTTAAAATTCCACACTCACGATGACTATTACAAAGTTCTACTTTACTTTAATAAGACTTTTATACGGCACTGTCTGAATCGGTCTTTCTTCTTTTTGAGTGTAAGGGTAATCCGCCGAAATTTTTCCCCTTCTGAGCAGTGTAATCGGTCAGAAGTCGAACAATTTCGGTGGTTTACCCTTTGGCCCAAAAAGAAAAAAAAACCGATTCGGGCAACGTTTTTATACATGTATTTCTTGGCTCTTGCATTAATAATCGACAATAAATACGTGCATAAAAGTCTTTTTGAAGTAAAATAGAAGATTGTTTACTCGTAGGGGGAATTGTGTGCATATATGCACACGACACGTTTTTCGTCGATTTAAGGCATAAGGAGGCCCCGTAGGGCAACATTGGTATTGCTGACCCCATCAACTTTTCTAGAAAATTCCATTAGCGGTATTTTTTTCCGTAAGTTGGATATTTCAAACACCTCTCTAGGGGGCCCTGGTGGGCCAAATCAATTTCTTAATAGTCAGATCGACGTAGTTCGACGAGCTCTACAACTTGGTTTTCCCAGTTTTACCAGAATTATTGCAAATTATTGTGAATTTCACGTATGCGCACACAATTTCCCGCTACGGGTTATCAAAAAGTCCTTCCGCCTGAGAGTTAAATTAAACTCGGTAAAATGCCTAAATCTCGGTATTTCATACGAATGTTCCCAAAATAACATGCGTGCTGTACTTTTGGCTTTTTGGGGTCCATTTGTCAATATTAGACTCACAAAGAACAGGCTGATTAAAGTAAAATTATTACACTTGAAATAACACTTTAAGTACCTTAAAGACTTTAAGTGCCTTTAAGTTGTGTCGAGTTTTTCGAAACCAGCCTGTACATGGCGTTGTCACGCCCCAAAATTGAAATTTGCCCTGTCGAGCCGAAAAATAATATTGAGCTGTCCTGTGCTGGCCTCTAGGCCAAAACATGAGCTGTCCTGTCGAACTGACCAGCCAGCTGTCGAGCTGGGAAGGCCAGCTGGCTGTTGCCGAGCCCTGGTCACGTCAACCATTTTTTATGTACTAAAGACAAAGTTTACCAAATTAACCTACCCTTACTTGGGGTCCCTTCAAGGCTGGCCCAAGCTTTTGAGTTGGGAAGTACCATTTTTTTTTTTTGCGATTCTCGAAAAAAAACTTGTTACAGTTCCTTCCCTTACTTGGCGTTCCCCTGTACTTACCTATTTATGTATAATTATAGCCGAAACTTCTTCACATCCTGGAAACAATTAAACACTTATCTCTAATTGTGAAATTGTAAAACTTGGACTGAATCTCAATTTGCACTTTTTTTCATAAATCACAAGACACTTTTCAATTGTGGTGAGTCAATCTTATTATTATGAAGGTTGGCGTAGGCAGTCAGCCAATCAACGATTACTAAAATCGCCAAATATGACACATGAAATAAATTTATTTTCTTTTTAGACTTTCTAGGACGATGAGTTGTGCACAGGTTACCTAGTTTGAAGCTTTTTATCACTAAATACGGGACATATTATGTAACACGTAATATAAATGGCGGGCGAGGAAATTGTTAACTCTTGCGCCTCCAGATTTAGCATCTTCGTGCGATAAAAAATAAATAATTCCATTCATA
>SCLG01000637.1:48492-76258 GCA_004367875.1 Oikopleura albicans
AATTTCGTTAACTAGTGTTTTGGTTTTTTCAATTTATTTATAAATTATGTGTCGGTAAATAATTATTCGATAATATTAAATTATTATAATAATTCATATGACAGATCACATACGTAGAATATTGCAATCTTTGACATAATTATTTAAAAATTCTAATACATGTATTTATTATTTGCCGTTTTACCAATCGCATGAACGTTTTGGAATAAAATTGACAAGATTATGAAAAGAGATATTTATTAGTACTTTAACATGGAGTTTACCATTTTTCATGAAAACTATTAAACGATTTTTTGGCAAAACTACCAGGTTCTAATTTTAGACGTAGCTGTCTAATAGACTGGCTAGTAGACAGTAACAGTTTCGAACAACGTTGAGAAGTCGGCAACGTATCGATAATTTGATGAAAAACAAGCTACAGCCTGTACAGGACGTAGCCTACAGGACAATTTTTCGTGAATTTCCGTTTTTTTTTCGTCACACGAGAATCAAATATACAAAATACACATTATTTTGGCAGCCTTTTTGTTCCAAAACGCCTATAAGTAAAAAAAACGGATATACAGTGTGGTTCAAAAATGAATGGGCCAGAGCAAGTTTGTGCTAAAACAATATAAAATTGCACGCACAAAGTTTTCCTGCCTGATTCATTGCTGAACCGCACAGTAATATCAAATCGTTTCGTACAATTTTGAATTGTAAATTTATTCAAAAAAAGTTTTGAGTTCGGAAATTTCATACGATTTTTTGACGGAACTTTTGAGAGGCTAGTGTACACTATTAAGCATTTTCGAAAACATTTTATTCATAATGAACAAATTTTGTTGCGCCTTTATCTTTCATTTTACTGCTCCACCTGGTATCGTTCAGTTGTTGAAATCTTCCGCCTACATACTGCGCCTTTGTGTATTTAATACGTTTTGATAACCGGAAGACTTGATAATACTTATTACAAAACTACATGCATAGGTAGACCGCCAGCAATCACGACCACAAAAAATTAGAGCCTGAGCACCCGCAAACTTTCAGATCACGTACAAAATATATGATAATACTAATGTAAACGAAAAGATGTAGGAGAGGGAAAAAACATGATTTTTTAGGTTATTAACGGTTAATTTCTAACCGGTTGGTACCGCACACTTCTGAGGTTCACCATGGGCTGCGCCGTGGTTGGTTACCAATTATATCCAAAAAACAGTAAATTTGGGGTACTTCTAAATTAAGCTCAAAATCCCAGGCGGTCTACCTATACATGCATCATTGTGTTTCAGAAGTACGTTGTATCTTTTGAAACGAAAAAACGTCACTTATTTAATCATAAATAAAATTGGAATTTGATAATTTTCTGATTTTGGCGGTTATCAGTAATCGGGATTATGCAGTCAAAGATATAGTTATCGATAAAAAACACGTGCCTCCAGGTGGCAGGCGGGTTAACTAAGACCGTGAAGATGCTGATTTATGTATTTCATCACCGATTTACTGATTCACTATCTGCTCTTGTTTATAATGGAACAAACACTTTTGTAGTCTGAATTAACTAGAAAATACCATTTGGTAATTAGGACGTCAAAATGAGTAAGGGCATAATTAAATGACATTTTATTCTAGAATGACCTCCTTCGAGTCACCAAAAGTTGACAGAGCGTCATTCGAAGAAATTTCCCCCTTCGAACAACAACAAATTTCTACGAAGAAATCGAAGGTGAAAATTTTAGAATGAAATGTCAAATAAAACTTTAAAAGCTAGAGACATTTTATTTGGTTTATTTTACATGCCCAGTCAAATATATAAAAATCATAAGAAGAAAACACACCATTTGGTTAGAATATGAGTACAACATAGAGAACCAATCACAGCACAGCAAAAATAAAATGACTCAATGAAGAAATCGGAATGAACCAAATGTCGAGGAAGGTGTGAATAATTTGACCTGCGCATGTAAACCTAAAACCAAAAAAGAGAGCCTATGATTGGCTGATTTTTTGAGGAGACATTTATCAAAAACGACGGATAAATCAAAAAATCTTATATATTTCAGACAATAAAATCGACTGACGAGAGCAAGACGTGAAAAAATAAAATAAAACCAAAAGGAACAAAATAATAAAAAGGTGATTATAAACAATAAAATAGAGGAAAAATTGAAGAGATCAATAAATACCAAAAAATCCTATCCATTATAAATTGAAAAATTTTAGCAACAATTCTGGAAGAAAAACAATAAAACGGGATACTCATACAAATCTCAAAAATCAAAACTTCAACAAACCAAAAATAGAGGACAGGAAAAGTTAATACAAATTTATATTAAAATCAAAAAACCAATTGGTAAAATCCAAAAAACGATGAGATGAAAATAAACAAAAAATATTGGATAAAAATCACAAATAATATAAATTAAAACTTGCGAATATTTCGGACAACACTCAATAAAGCATGTAATGACGAAAACAAGTTGTATAACTATAACAAAAGTTGTTAAAATACACTGTTATCAGGGCGATAGGCAGTACACCAAAAAACACTCAAGAAGAGGGGTTTTCAGCTGTGACCATGTGAAGGCTGAACAGTCGCAACATACACGCCATTATCTTCGAAAACTGCCAATCACCACCTGGTTAAGGTAAATAAAAAATTATAAATTACTATTTCATCAATGCGGAAGTAGTAATGGCGGATAAGGAGATCTATGGGATTAAATAACCTATTAAAAATCGCCAATTGGGATTCCCAAAGGAAAGTCATGAAAAAATTTCACCGAAAAATAAACAGCAACACATTTCTTCCTGAATAAGCGGCTTAAAGTGTCTTAAAAAGTTACCATTTGGGATACCCAAGGGAGACCCATGGAAAAAATTTATGCAATTTTATAACTACTAAATCGGGATGCCCAAAAACAATTCATGAAAATTTTTACTAACACGAAATCACATCCAAATAAAGCATATTTCGGGATTCCCAAAGCAAACCCATGAAAAAATTTTCCAGATGGTTATAGGAAGATAACATATAACTAAAATATAATATTAAGATAAAACGAAAATATGGCAAACAATATACAGAAGTGGAAAATTGCCCTACAAGGCCTAAACTGGGCTGACTTGGAAAAGCAAGCCTTTATACAACGCTTCATCACCCAGTTAATGAATGACGACAGACTCCCGAAAATATTAACAACCAATTGGATAAGTTTGTCGGATAAGAATGGCACGGATGTATTGATGCTCAAACAAGGTGCACAATCTGAAGGAATAGGAAAGTTCTTCGAAAGAGAGCCGAATGAGGGAGATATCGCTTTCATGATAAAAATAATCAACGACTGTGATTTCTACCAAGTGGTACTTAAATCACTCGAAACGGGGCGAACAATGGAAGTCAGCCTATTAGTTGGAAAAGGCACTCCCTGGGTTGAGTTCAAGGGACTAATGCTCAATCTAGCAAAACAACATAAAGTATGCACTGATCCACTAATGGCAGCGTTTGCGGACGAAACAAACTGGAATGAAACGGAGACCAGAAAAGTTTTCGATTTTTGGTCTAAAGCCGAATCCTTTGATGACAATGATGAGACTAGCGTACGTGATAGAAACATCCTGAACCAAGTTAAGGATGCATATGTGGCATTTGAGGAAGATAAATGGACATTGCGACTGACAGATGGAATATCGTATCTGACGTTTAACACAACGGCAGAACACGTGGTCAGAAAGACAGTCGGAAATTCGAAAGTTGGAAAATTCCGAGGCCCGCGTCGCGTTATAAAAATGCTGGTCTTGATCACAGACGGGTCAATTCATACAGATGTACGACGCGCCATCCAGTACAAAATTGCCACGTGGAATTCCGACTACGAAACTCCATACATAAACCGGCCATACGTAGGCGCGAGAGTTAAAAATAACAACCAAGTGGATATCACATACACAGTCAACACCACTTCTGAAAGACACGGACGTGACATGCTTACCTTTTTGGCTGAACAAACGGAGCACAGCAATGAAATACTGGCTCTAGCTTCAAACATCCCGACATCAATGTCGTTAACGGAACGGGTTCTGGCACTACTCCCAATGGAGCATATCATTAAACTGACAGCGATCGAAACACTAGCATCGCAAGAAATGGTCCATATAATGTCGGCAGGGAAAGTCACAAAATTCAGTGACTTTTGCGCAATAACAACATCTATGCACACGAGACGGGTGGTATACCGAGTGCTAGATATGCTCCTTTCAACCAAATGGGACTGTCCAAGGGAGCTACACAAGATTTTCCGCAGGGGTGATAAGAAAACAACAGTTTGGCATACAATCATGCAAAACGAAAACACATCAACGGAACAAAAAGCTAACCAAATGGTAGAAGTCATTTCTACCATGCTCTCGGGAACAGAAGTGATTTCGGAGTATGAAAATCCAGAAATCTACAGGGTCATTAAAACGGCATTGAAGACAAACCAGGCACCACTGATAGAGCGCTACCTGCAGACGGTCTTTAAGAAAAAACAAGACAAGGACACACGAGACGAGTTCATATGGGCCTTTATAGTAGCCCAAACAACAGACATCCTCAACAACACCCTCGAGGCACCAGTCAGAGAAGTCTTGGGAAATAACAAGTGGCTCTCAAAATCAGACAAATTAATGAAACTGGTAGCATTTACGCCGCTTGATGATGACGCTACCAAATGGTCAATGTTGACACTCGAAACGGTCCACAAAGAAAGAGGCACTGACTTTGCGAAGTTACCGGTTGCATTGAAGCAAATCTTCAAGTCGAACAGCCCACAGATGGGAGTCTACCACAAAAAATACAAAAATATAACCAAATGGTTGAAATTCACGGCACCAGGAGTAGCAGGAAACGCCCTAAATGAAAAAGAAGACCTAGACCAGAAAGAAAAAGAACATCTGAAAGAGGAGGCGCTACAAGACCTGAAGAAAATAGTTGCCGAATTACGGGAAAACGACAAGACCATGGGTTACTTTAAGCCAACGGGTGGACAACCAGTGAAAATGCAATCAGACAAAGATTGGCTCATCACCAATTTAATCTTTGCGATGAATTTTTTCCTAACAGCAAATGAAGACAATGCCTACGACTCCAGATCAGACACCATGGTGGAGCTGATTCGAGCGTGTTTCCAATTGGTAGGCTTCTCAGAGTCTAAAATCCAAGAATTTGAACGTGACTTTGGCGACAAAATGATAACAGCTAACATCCGGGACACAGTTGAAATTCTAACTGGTAGTAAGCTTGATAATGCAAAATTAGCCGAATTCAGTGGTACAGTCACTGAAATCCAAAACTCCCCATTGGCAGGTATGGCAGCTTTCCTTTGGAGAGGTGTAGACAAGGAGGCCTTCACGTCGATCGAAGCACAAAAAGTCTTCCTCACGTTAACTCTGCAATGCATTGACTCAGATGATCTTGAACAAAAGATGAAAGTCCTAAATAACTGGGGACCTAATCAAGATGCAGAAGGTCGACAAATGACAGAGCAGGCAAAATGGGAGGAACTCCGAGAGCGGGCAAAAATAATGAAAAGACATCTGTACTGCGCAGCAGAACTACCAAATGGTAAACTCTGCATGAGAAAAGTAACTGAAAGCACGAAATGCACGGAACACACTGCGCTAGGCCAAGCAAATGCTGACCTGATCAAAGATACGCGTTTCTTCTCTCTCTACTGGGGCAAAGAAATTTTCAGCCTGTCAAACCCAAGGTCGCAAATCGGCCGACGGGAAAGACTGAATAATGAAGAAGGCCGCAATTTGAGACCGCGACAAGCACAAAACGCGCTAGACGAAAGATCCCACATGGCAATGTTCACATCGGAAGAACAATTCTTAATCCACTATTGGCCAATGTTCGAAAGAGCCTTTAACCAGGCGGAAACAGAAGACCATATGCGCACCATCTTCAACACAATGACAGAAGAACAGGGACATCGTAACGTAAACGAGGTTGACACATATGACATTTTTCGAAGAATGGACATACTGGTGCAATCACGAACGAGAGGAGTATACACATCAACAAGATGTAGTAGAGTGGGTCAGCTGCAAAATTACCTGCGCACAATGAAATTCATGGCAGATGTACAGGGACACAATGTCTTCCAACTAAACACCAACTGGGATGAAGACTTAAAAATAAACCCAAATGGAAATGACACGGCCACGAATTTCAATTACAACAGCCCACAATGCTACCGAATTTCACCGGCAAACGCTACATCAGATGGCCCAGTTCTGAATCCTGGACATAAGGATATATGCAAATTTGGTCCCAACACGAAGGTCACCGACAATACAAATAAAGTAATTATACTACTAATGGAGCACTGGGCACCGCACGTTCAAAACCTTGAGAATGCAGGAATGCGTGAAGAGCTTCATGCCCCAATTTTCACCGAATGGCAGCACTACAGAGCATTTAACACAGGCTATACAACGTGCAGAAAAGCAGGTGAAATACTTGCGATCGTAGATTTCAGATCTGAAATTGAACCCCAGGTGGTACCAATAGAACAAGCAGTTCACTTGGAGTCGGTGAAGAGTTTTATGAAAGAATATGGCATGACTGTACCTGAACAAGGCCGAAATCGTGAAACGACAACGAAGAAAGCAGCAGAAGAGCTCACAGCTTTACTAAAGCTGCCAACACACAGACTGGGCCGAAATGAAACAGCTCATTTCAAGCAACGGGCAGAAGAAGGCATAGAGGGAACGAATATAGCGTCCGCCACGCTCTACTGCCAGGGCAGACTTGATGTTACCGCACTAACCACATTGGCCAATGACTTACAACCATTTGGTATCAAGATGGGCGTAATGCATAACTCAACGAGCTCACATGGCAGATGGCTAAGGGGCATGGACCTTGGAAACCTCGAGGTGCCTCTGGCAACAGCACAACTGCGTTCAAATAGACTCACGACAGGCCATCAACATCTCATGTCGGCAAACGTCGATGACCTATCACGATCAACAGTACCAATTGGGAGCGTGGCAAGGGCAGCAACGGTCCACTTCTCCCTAGCTACCAACCAAAATACATCATACAATGATGCAAGATCGCCAAAACTACCAAATGGTCATAACGTCCGAAGTCTTATAACGAATGTGTCAGTCATGAAGAACAACATCGGCACCCAATCTGACGAAAACCCGAAACACCTGTTAGAGTACGCAGTTTTGACCGACCAAATGGTATTGCCAACAACCGCAATGTTATTAATAAAGCACTCCAACCCTATCTTTTACAGGTCTCAAGACATTGCACAGCACGACAAAACTATCAAAGTTCGAAACCACCCAGACAAAAACGTGCATGCAACAGGGGTCTATGCGGAGCTGGCCTCAGGCCAGCAAGGCATTTATAATTTGGAAGAAAGAGTGGAACTCACCAAAAATATACTGCATGAAGAGTTGAAGCCCATGGAACGAAATGATGAGCTACAATTTGGACGAATTGAAATTGCGTCAAAAATGAAGAACGGAAACACAGTAAGAAAGTCAGCAGATATTCTGGTGCAACAGACAATCCGGCGGAACGAAAAGCAAGGTGACGTCAAGATAAAGAAAAGTGACACGAGCCTAACAAAAATGGCGATATTTGTACGAGACCATAGCGAATACTGGGATAGGTACGCGTCCACAACAGGCGGATTAAAGAAATGCGTCTTGCCTTCAACCGTACTCGGCACTGAAATTTTCCCCGAATTTGGCAGTCAAGTTGACCAACCAGCCCTACGAAACAACACGGTTAAATGCAAATTCGTGGATGAAGGGAAAGGCATACACCCAACTTACCCAAATGGTAGAACTGAGACAAACCAAAGACTACGAATGGAAAGCCTACGGGGTCAACAACGAGTCTCAAGACCGGATTGGCAGTCACAAAAAGCAAGGGGCGTGTTTATGACTGGAACAACGGGCAACACCAAAGCCCTGATTGACAGGTCCACTTTACACAAAGAAATGGACCAAAAAACACGCCAGCTAGTCGAAAACCATGTGGGACGCGAAAAGGAAAAGCAAATTCTAACAGCGAAAGAATCCAATGTTTTTGTAAATTTACTGGACAGATCACAGGTAAAAACAAAAAACAATATCAAAAAGCTTAAAAAACCAAATGGTATCTGAGTAGTGAAATTACCAAGACAAAATTTCGAAAAATTAAAACACCACCAAACGTTAACTTTCACAGGCCAAGACCTGCGATTGATTACAATCAACATACACTCTGCAGGCCAAGGCTTGCTAAAAGAAAAAAGCCATAAAATGAGCAATACTGTGATTTATAATTAATTCCAAATTTAGATAAGAAGGCATGAGCTCACAGGCCAAATCCTGGACCTTCAAGACACAAATACGCCGGCACTAACAGAGGGTGAGCTGACAAAAATAAGACGGGACGTGATCCTGCAACAGGCGCTCCAAAGAGCCGAAACTTACCCTCAATTCATTGAGGAAGTCACCAGATTGGGTCTAACAAGACTGCTGACACCAACTGGGATGCAAGACTACCTCAACAACAATAATTTCTTTACCAGATCGCAAGCAGTGAACCTACACCGGTTCAACCTGCGACTGTGGACCAACACGGAAATGGCATCACTGGTAAGAAATATTGAAACAAGCGACGTTTTGCGCACACAAGTGGACCAACGCAATAATCGCATCGTTTTCGCTGACTCAGACGAAGCTGCAAACGAAATGGAACAATTGATGCAAAAAATGAGAAGACTCTAAGCACAATGCTTGTGCGAAAGTTATCATTTAGGTAAAAAAGTAAACCAAATGGGAATTGAAATATTAAAAACTGTAAATACAAACTAGCAATGGATTATGATTGGATTATAATGGGGTAGCACCATCGCTAGTCACTTACAGTGATAAGTACTTATTAGTACCTCAACAGAAACGAGAAAATGAGGGACATTAATTACCATAGATAATAGTGTGTTTTATATTATGAACAAACACTTTTGTAGTCTGAATTAACTAGAAAATACCATTTGGTAATTAGGACGTCAAAATGAGTAAGGGCATAATTAAATGACATTTTATTCTAGAATGACCTCCTTCGAGTCACCAAAAGTTGACAGAGCGTCATTCGAAGAAATTTCCCCCTTCGAACAACAACAAATTTCTACGAAGAAATCGAAGGTGAAAATTTTAGAATGAAATGTCAAATAAAACTTTAAAAGCCCCACCCACCACTAATCCCAATTAAAAAACAAAATAACGTGAAATTAGAATCTGACTTACATTCCTTACTTTAGTGAATAAACGACCATATGGTAAATTATGAAGTTAAAGGATACCAAATACGAATTTACGGGAAAACATACACATCCGGCGGCAACAAAACAATATTCATACATGGAAGTTTAACAAACATCATAATAAAAAAGTTCATCTACAATAAACATTCCTTCACACTTAGAACATTACCATTCACAAACTGCCAACCAAATACAATTACTACCACAATATACTTATGCCTCTTAACTTACGAACATTCACAGCAAAATATTAAAAAATGCACCAAATGGTAGTCAAAAAGGCTTATCGAAAGTAACCTCAAAATTTAAGGCTCTAAAAATACCATATAGAAAAAACACAAATTACACAAAATTTTAACAAAAATTCTACAAGTAAACCTAGCAAAATGTCAAACTTAAATTACCATTTGGTGACATAATGGCAAAAATCAGGCAATATAATAATTTCTTTGGAAAATAAAAATTGTTACGTTAACAAATATTCCATGCATAAAACTGCAAATGCGAAAAAATTATAAAATCACAACACGCTATTACAAATATATATTTCCTCCTGCTTTATTTACAGCTTGTCAAAGGCACAAGGATGGCAGGGTAAAACTTTGAGGTAAATAACTTAGAAAAAACATCGGTATGCTAGGCAAATAGATTATAAAATTTTCAGGTTAAGAAATTTACAGCTCTGATATGCAATGTTTTAACTAAAAGCAAGTGATATTGACAACAATACATTATTGTTCATGTTAACTAACTAACAACCAAATGGAAAAGACAGGAAAAATAGGCACCGTCAGATAGACAAGTAAATATCAGTAAAAAATTTTACCATATGGGATTAACGCGAAATTTAGCTAGGACTACTAAAGCCCTAATACACATGACCAAAATAAAAAACTATTGGTTGGTTAGTTAACAACGGTGGATATAAAGGAGGTAATAAATTTTAAGGACAATAAATGAGGTCTAAGGCAGAAATGAGGCACTACTTCTCATTTGATAAGCGAGAGCGATTTGGAAAACAAAATACTTCTTTTGAACTATAAACATGACCGTCCGAAATGAAAAACCTGTAAATGAAGTAACGAGTGGTAACGACCAACTGGGATAACAACCAATTGGGGAAAGAACTATTGTAATCTGGGAAAATTTGCGAAAACTTCGTGGAAAAACTACCTCTTGGGTAATATAAAATAAAATTTAGCATTAAAAGGCAACACAGGCTTCATGGGTTAACGGACTAAAAAATCACGGAATAAAGGGGCAGTGGAAAAAATGAAGATAACAAAATATTTCCGTAGGAAGTGAGCAAAAGCATCAAAAAATAAGACAACATGAGGTCAGAATTATTGAAGTATCCAAATGGGAAAATAGGCTAATAAATGAAGAAGGAAAATTGACCAAAAAGCAAATAACAAAAAATTGGGCTAAATTAACTATAACGAGGTACTGAACTAACGAAAAAACGAGTAAATCAAATATAAGGTCATCCCCAAGTGAACAATTACCAAATGGTTATTAGTCATCAATTTTATGTTGAAGAGGGCCCCATCTTTTGATCAAAGGATGAGTAGCATGGAAGTCGGTATCAGAATTGAAAAGAAAGAAAAAGTCACCAGTTGGTGAAATTTCTAGCGCATCATTACCCAATTTAATACACCCGCTCGATTTATAACGACGAAAACTTTCCCTTATGGCCAAATTATAAACATAAGCATGAGAAACAAGCTTACGATACCGACTAGCATAAACTGCTCGATCCCGATTGCTAGTGGGATAAGAGACTAATACACCACTTGGTAATCTCACCGGAGACCGCCGATATTCGCGCACCCGAACAGCACAGGTGAAATTACACATACGTCGGCAAAGTTCACGGGCAGCGGCAATCTCCTCCGAGGCCAAGTCATGCAACTGAGGTGTTTCCCAACGATCTAACTGCAAACCACGACCACGGTTGTTCCGCCCAGAAACCGAATAATAAGGTTCGGTGGTCAGACAGGCAAGGTTATCCGTAGTAGGAGCCGTAAAACGCAGCTCACAGGCCAAGTCGGAAAAATTATAAGTAGTCGACACCAACTGGAAATTGATCGAAGGGACATCTGAACTGAAATCATCATGATACATGGACAGCTGCTCACTCACAGCACAAATACGACCGGGAAAATGACCATTTGGGATACTCGTTTGAAATCGAAAAGCTCCTACGTTATCACTCATCGCAAACTATCTAAAGAATAAAAGGTTAAAATAATAAAGCAAAGTAAGTTAAAAAAGGAAAAAAGAATGCTAAAAAAGGAAAAAGACCCGTAAATAATCCTACCAAATGAGGAGAAAACTTAAAGGCTAAAAATCAACGGAAATCATAAAAAGAAAATGATAGGATCACATGAGAACCGGGAATGTAAAGGAACATATTTGGGAAAACCTTATAGTCCAAATGGTTAAAAAACAAATACCTAATCGTAAAAAACGAATCGACCATAATCCAAGATTAGATTAGACCAATGAAATACGTCGGGGTCCAAAATTGGCCAACGAAACGCATTTACGCGGTGTCGGGAACAAATGACGATGACGAGACGATTGAACTCTTGGCACTCAGCAGAAATAAGAGCGGCCATATGAAGAGTCTCGCCACCGCGGGCGTGTACCCGGCGTATGTCTGCTAAAAGGTCTTGTATAAAATCCCGACGAATATACAAAAGCTCGGCTAATAAGTCATTACAAGCGCGATCATAAGAGCGTTGACTATACCAATTGGTAAGCCGCAACTGACGAAGACTAGGAATTCCATCATAGTCAACATCTTCACGCGTCAAAGCCAACTCATCATGGTTAAAATGGACTCTTAACAGACTAACGCCGGATACCACGACCATAATTACACCGGTAAAAGTACTACGATCTGAAAGAAGAAAGAGCAATTAAAAAAGGGGAATAAACGATTAAAAAATATACAAAAAAGAGAAAATAAAAAATTAATAACCATCTGGTAAAATTATTCAGGGCTTAAAAAACTCCCGTGTTTAAGAAAAAACAAACATTGAACATACATTTCAAAATCCAAGCGGCCATAATTTACCACGTGACGAGACCAGTGACGGTCAGAACGTATGGGCCAAGTAAACCCATGAATATTAAACCGGGCAATACACAATAACTGGAGACGATTAAAACGCTCACACAATAAGGCCAAAATCTGACGCTCCAGATCAGATTCCAAGTTATAAAAACGGGAATAAACATGCCTAATATACAATTGAATTCCATCACGCTGGGCATATAAATCCTCGGCGAGATTATCATCAGACATAGAGTCATAATGGAGATTAATGTTAGCGTCAGGGTCCGCATTAGGAGGAAGCTCAAATAACTGATACTCCGAACGGGAAAAAATCAGAGTATCAGGGTCAAAAGTGACTCGCAAAAGGTTAATAAAATCAACCACCACCATCTGGATGTTAAAGACCAAAAAATATTACAATGGGGATCCAAAAAACCAATTGGGATTAAAAAATCACCAAAAAATTAATACAGCAAAGTCTGAAAAGATCGACGGAAACTGTTACAAGAATACCCAAAAAATCCGGAAATACAGTGTATTGCCAAGAAAAAATAATTCAGAGTGAACACCGGAAAACCCACGCACAAAAATACTAAAATAAAATAACCCAAATTAAAAATACGCGAAAAAATTTGCGGAAATAATACCAAATGGAAAGCAATAAGGTTTCTCTTTATAGAAAATAGCACAGAAAAGTTCCTCTGAAAACATAACCCAAAAAAGTTACCAAATGGTTTCCCGATATTCAAAAAGCGAACAAATAAATGCCAAAAAATAAATCGTCGAAAAAATCAGACATTTGGCTATCGGGTGAAAAGTTGGGAAGTGAAGGGCGAGTGAGCGAAAGAGAGAAAAAATCGTGGAGGCGAACAGGACACCGTCCAATGACTGACGAGGAAGCGACGAAAACACGTGACAAATAGCGGGCGCCAATTGGGCGGAGTCAGGTAACGGCAATTTAATAACAAGAAAAATTGCAAAAAATGGAAAATTAACCAAATGGAAATTGAATAATGAACGATAGTAAAAAAAAAAATAACTTAAAAACCGAAAAAGGGAAAATAACAATAAATTAAACAGTCGGAAAATAACCAAATGGTAGAGGGTCAGACCTGAACCCACGGGGATAACGGGGATTACCTAATACCTAAAACATAAGAATATTATAGAAAATCCACCTCACCGAATAGGACGCTCAAAATTCATGCTGGAAAACCACCACCAACACTTCGGTGAGAGCATTCATAACCTCAATGACATCCTCAAAGAGGGATTGAGTATGATCGTCAACAAAATCACCAGGTGGAAAATAGTTTCGTAAATTATACAACAATTCTTGAAACCTAAAACGTAAAATTAAAATACAACAAATACAACACCATATGGGGAAAGATTAAAATAAAAAGGCTACAAAAATAAAATAACTAACCGAGCCTCATAATCATCCAGCTTGGCTAGCAAAGATGAGAGCTCGAGGGCAAATTCCACAAAGTCAGACGATATACCAGCTGGTACCAAACCCAAAGAAACCAACAAAAGATGGTGCAATCTACAGGGACTGGTGCTACAAAGCGTCAGTTCATCACGAACACAATCGGTAACAAATTCGGAGATACGAGTACACTCTCGGCCAATATACACCAATTGGTAAAACACCGACATTTTTCTCTAGAAAAATTTACAACAAATAAAAAGAATAAAATAGCCGGCGCACAAACAGAATAAAAAGCATGGATTGGAAAAATTGGAGAAAAAATAAAATAAAAATTATTTTAAATTACCAAGAAAAACAAAATGAAATTTTACAAGAAAAATGGAGCGAGAACATTTTGGTAAACAACTGGGAAAAATATGTAAGTTCTCGAAAATAACACTAGAAAATTTAGAAAATATGTCAAAATTATAACAAAAACACGGAAAATTAGAACTAAAATTAGGAAAAATTTTTACACTTCTCTAGAATCACCAACTGGTATAAAACGGCGGAAAATCCGAAAAACTAATCAGTCTCACTTGAAGGCCCAACTGAAGAGCAACACAAAGCAAACAAAGAAGGAATTAAAAAATACAAAACGAGAAATGGCGTTACCAGCAAAAAGAACAAAAAAGGAACCAGGATAACAAACCCTCAGCCATAATCTACCCCAAGCTAGAAATAGTGAGGGATGAGTTATGGTAATTGTTATCCTGGCATTAAAGACTAAGGAAAAACTGGAACGCCTATCAAAACAAGAACTAGAGATAGACGAGGACCTTGAACTGCCTGAAGAACTAAAGCAAGACGAACTAGAGGAACACCAGATGGGAGAGTTAACAACGCAGATGGAAAAGGCAGAGTCAGCAAAAGCTGAAAAGGTCAGAAAGCAGCAAGAACGGGCACTGAAATCGCAAAACTCCTTTAGATTGCGCATAAAGGAGCTGGAAATTCGCCCAACTGGTACAGTAAAATTAGAAAAACGTCAAACGGGCGCAGGAATCATGGCAACGATTTTTGCATGCTACACGGCGTATTTTGATTTACAGACTCTAGACAGAATGAACGGTGTAAAACGATCATTCATACTAGATGACTGCACCAACTGGGATAACCAAAAAATGCTGTCGGTAATAACGGATTTGGTAGGTGCCCAAGGGGAAAAAAGTGGAAAAGAGGAAACAACAACGCAACTAACAGACAAACAAATCACAGAGAAGGTAACAAAAGCAATTTCAGAAGAAAAAGTGTTGAATCTGATGCGAAACGCGGCAAAACGAGAATTTCAAAGCCACAAATCCCAGTTTAAACAAGAAATTAAAACTGAACTCGAGCCGGACGCAACGCATGACAATTTCGATGAAACACGAATTTTGGAATTAGTGAATAAACATTTTACAGTCAAAAAAGAGCTGAGCGATGCAAAATTCCTCCTAACAAATCACCCGAACGGATACCACCCAAAATTACTGCAAACCAACTGGGAAAATATGCAAGAACTCTGTCCCCTTATGGTTAGACAGTTGATAATGTCAATTAGACATCATGGAGGCCCAAACACCATAAACTACCTGCTTAACCTGGAAAACCTAAACGGCGTCAATGGCTATGACACATTTCCAAAGGGTTTCATGCAAATGTTATTCAAAACATTCGGTGATACGTCGCACATGTTGAGGATCCAACTAGAGCACAACTCCCAAATGGTGGTGGCAGGCCTAAATACAATCTACTCGATGGTGATCGATCCCTCAATAATCACACAGTCCTCAATCCTGAGGACCCTGCAGAACATGATGAGCATTCTGGTAAGCATGACAAAACAAGACATGGAATACACCACCCCTTTCATGAACTCCATCGTAAACATTATCCAACAATTGGAAGAGTGCAAAAACCCACTTGGAAAAGACATCTGGGTCATGTTACGAGACCTACTACCCAACTACATGAAAGCGGAACCATCAGTCATAAACAAAATGACACTGGAACTACAGAAAGGTAGAGGGGGCAACAAAAGGTTCAGAGAGATTATGAATAACATCATTCCGACTAGTCATAACCTAAGACTGATCAGCATGCCGTTCATGCACACGGAATACAACCCAATGGGACTATATGACAAATTTGGTTTCAAAGAAGAAAAGGAACATCACGCCAGAAGACGCAATAACGAGAGACCAGCACCGCTCTCAGGTAAAATTGCGAAATAGATCACGTTTTAGGATAACACAAAAATAAAAACAATCTTACCAAAATAACTAAAATAAGCGTTAAGCGCAGTCCAGCGAGGCGTCAGTGGCCAGCTTCCGTTCAAACCAACTGGACCCGATGTTCAACACGACCGGTTTTGGTCAGATGGACAACCAAGTGGCAGAAAATTTTTCGACAACGAATTTCAATTACAGGGAGGACCCGGCTGGAATAAGTGACACCTACTTGGAAAAAACCTCCGCACCATTCGTAGAAGCAGACGTTTTCAGCTTCGCGACATGAAAAACCAAAATAGTCCAAAAATAACAAATATTGAAAACATTAAAACAAAAAATTTAAAACAAAATTTGATCCTGCAAACTTTTCAAGAACATACACACGCCGACTGTCCAGATAAAAAATACCACTTGGGATTATTATTAAAATAAAAAATTTAGCGTCAAAATTAATCAGGAAAAATTTTACTAAAAACACGGAAAACACATATCACAAGCATAAAAAAGTTTAGAAATCTGGTTACTATAATGTTTCGTGGAAACCGTAACTTTCCAATGAACCGCTTCCGAAACAATGGACCAACGGAACGAGACCTCTCCAGAGGATCCTTCCGGTTCCAGAGCGACGAATACAAGAAAAAACAAACCACCAAGCTCATAGGTGGGGAGAACTAGGAACATAACCATATGGTACTAATTTTAATCAATTAAGACAACCTCCGGGACGCGGCTGGCAATAACGAAAGTATTCCGGCGGTCCAGCTAGCGAAAATGCTCCAAACCCTGGACAACAACTTGGTCATGAAAAACACCCAAATTATCGGTGACAGGATTGAATACTGGGGTATCAACCTCAGTAATGATTTCCAACGGTTAAATACCGTTGTAGGGCTAAAATTCCGGGGCATAAGGCACCGCATGGATAAGGGATTCTGCTGCTCCACCGGCACAGCAGCATTCCGACATTCAAATAACTGCAGACAAGGCCCAAGGGGCCACAATGGTGGTAAAAAACCATGGCAAGCCTACAACCGTAGGACCATGAACAAAAACCGCAACCGTGGTCCCTACACAAGGAACGACGGCCCATCACGCATGGTACCCTCGTACAGGGGTAACATGAGTGGACAACGGTTTTTTGACAACCGGTTTTTCAATAATAACGGAACTCGTCAGGAACGCCCACCAAATGGTAACACTGATTACAATAAAAGAGATCGTGACCAGATGAGAGATCAAACGGTAACGACACATGACCAGCTAGCGGACCAAAGGCCAATGCCACAGACCAGCAACACAAACCAAATGGCAGAAACTAACAGTAAGTAAAACAAAACCAAAAAGACGAAAATATATTAAAACGAAACAAAATTTATAGTGGAACATGAAAATGTACCAACCCAGTCGACATCCCGGTTGACGGAAGAGGAGCAAGCAAACAAGGTCGGGGAATGGGTACTCAACCTAACAACACGCGAGCCCGAGCAAAGCGCATCACCAACGGCCCAGACCCCAAAGAAGTACGCTGACGTCACCAGAAATGGCCGAAAGAAGCAAAGAAAATAAAATATTCAATAAAACCAATTGGTATTTGAACCAATACAAAAACCCTTGGAAAATATTAGTGAAATAAATTAGGAATCTGAAAAAATATTGGCTTTTCATTTCTAAAACACTGCCAAAACAAATTTAAAACCAAAAAACTTTTATCATAAGAATGGAGACCGAAATGGAAGAAATTGTATCATACCTCAAAAACAGACTCACAACAAACTTGGGAATTCTGAATCTCACACTGTGGGGATTCTGGGAAGAATTAGAAAAACTACCCAGAAATGAGAAAATAGATAATATTAGGAAACTAGTGGCAAGTCAAATGCTGAGCAAAAACAGACTAAGTAAACGCCAATTTCTCGAAAAAATAAAGAAGCTAGTCCCAATTGGAATCAAAAACCAAATGGAGACTAGAATCAACTGGCTAAGAAAAGTTACAGACGAGGAAAACAATCAGAAAAACAAAATTAGACTAACTTAATAAATCACCCAACCAATTGGTACGTCTCCATTCTTACAATAAAAACACAAAAATAACACACGTAATTATAACTAAGCCGGAATAATTCAGTTTAGATAACCATGGTTAACGCATTGTTGATTAAAACAGCGAACATGAAGCAACGGCTTTTGGGGTACAAGAAACCAACCCTGGTAAGGCGCATAACAACAAGAGCGGCCAACCAGGCAATGGTGGAAGTTAACCAACTGGGAGAAAGCCTTGATGATTGGGATGCAAAATGGGATGCTGAAAAGCGGAGAATCGAAAATCGGGCATCTGAAATATGGATGAGTTCACAGGGAGCGCACCAATTCCAACGAGAAACCATACTCGAGGCAACAGTAACACTGAGTTTCCAGTTGCAGACATTTGGGCACAAAATCAGCACAGAGGCCCTAGCACATTTTGTAAAACAAATAAAAAAGTGCTGGCCAAACAATAAAAACGAGGACTACAAAAACCTCGAGCCACGAGAAGGTGCGAGAAAAACCCGATTCTAAAAAACCGGACAAAAAATAATGAATATTAATAGGAAATGAACTCGATGAACACTACGTGGTAAGAGCAATCGAAATGGGGAGACTCAGTAACAACTTCGAAGCCGCGAAAAAATGCAGGGGATGGCTAGCTTGGAGGAACAGGAGGTGCCTTTTTGACAACCTGAGAATTTTAGCACCCATAGTCTTTAAATTTAGAGAAGAGATGGGATATTTCACAAAATATCTCTTTGACCCAATCCTAATAAAAATAGACCAAATCCTGGACCCTAGAAATTTAAAAGATTCACCAAACATCAGCACAAACCTTTTTTACAATTCAATCAAAGATTGGACAACTAGCATGCTGTACAAAACATACCAATTGGAAAATAAAAAAGGAAAACCATACACAAAAACAAACCCGACCCATAAAATAGGTCGCAAAAGAATGCTAGAACTTTTTTGGCAACTCCACAAAGCATCCCACGATGAAAATTCGCGCATGATGGACTTCTTGCACGAGCTCCCTACATGGAGCAATGAAACTGTACCCACAGAGGAAGACACGTCATCAGATTCGGGGGAATCGGTTGAGTCAGTATCAACGGACACCTCTGATGCCCCACATCAATCCTCAAGAATCGACCAAAACGAATACAAATTCGTAGAAAGGGACATAACATTGGTGGAAGATTTCTTTGAGTCCCTAAACGAATCAAGAATAAAGAGCGTTTAACATCAAAGCTCAAAAAACTGACACAACCATAATTCTGAACAAAATATTGGTAGCAGCTCCCCTGTTTCCCTTTTGGGAAAAACAAAATAAAAAATTTTACCACATGGTTAAAAAATGAAATTAATATAACTGAAAACCCCCAAACAACCTGAAATCAGCTAAAAACACAAAACGAAACATATTCAGAAATGGAGACAACGGAGTCGGAAAAGATAAAAAGAGACAATGAAGTTATGGAATTTAGCAGATCAATAGGCCTAGTGAAACACCCAGATCCAACTCCGGAGCACTGGAGTTTTGAAAAAATCGACAAAACCATGTACCAAAGAGTAAAATCCGGGACATTCAAAGTGAACAGAGAAGAGCTAGATAACAAGAACATCCAAGCTCTCTACTTTGATGGCACACCAATAATGTGGCCAAACACAAAAGATGAATGGCAGGAATACTCATACAAAGCTCTAGACATTTTTGACATGCTAATCAATAAAGAGATAAAACCCACATGGGACTTGGTAGCGTTTAGATCAGAAGCGGATTTTTTCGCAGGAAATAACAGCAATCACTGTGATATATGGCGACTGATAATAAGCGCGATGCCAAACGATCAGCTCAAACATTTAGCATATAAAGGGGTTTTCTATGGCTTCTCAGCCTTTGACAACCAAGATAACGTCCCAAAGGACAAACCCAGGCTTTTCCGAGGAACAACATGGCTATCAACCATGAAAATGAAAAACAATCTGAATGAAAGGATACACAAAATGATGGGCCTAAAAGATGACGAGGTAGTTGAGATATGCGGGATCAAACACCCGATATGGATGAATTATCCGGTAGAATCAGTAAAACTGAAAGGAGGAAAATGGATACAGAAACCCTACCTGCAAAATAACTCGAGAGTCATCTGCAGTAATGCACCATATATACAGAAAACAGTAGAAGATTGGACAAAAAACGGCACACTAGAATTCCTCGGACATTCCCAGATGGTAAAATCAAGACTGAGGATAGGCATGGTACTAGCGCACAAAGAAGATACAGAAGTGTACAGACACTGTTTCGATGGCGGATGCTTCAAGAATACAGAAAAATTTAAAGTACCTTGCGAACTAGACACAGTCGCAGGCGCGATTAAAATCCTCAATAAAGGAGACTTAATGACCACATGGGATGATAAAAGCGGCTTTTTGCAATTTAAATTCGATGATGACACGAAGGATTTCACACATATAAAATGGGGACAATTCAATTTCAGATACCACGGGGCCTGCTTCGGGTTGGGCAGGGTCCCCGGAGACTTCCAATTGGGAAATTCATGCGCGGTTAACTTCTTAAGAAAATTAGGTATACCCATCATGTTATATCTTGATGATCGTCTAATAGTCGAACCCAGAGATTCAATTACAAAAAATGACCTAGAGGAAATCCAAGCCGGGACGAGAGCCCCACCAAATGCCCTCGCGGCTAACATACTGATGTCAGCTATGGGTATCTTCATCAGCAGGAAGAAAAGCACTTCCATCTGCACAACAAGAGCAAACTTCCTAGGTTTCACTATTGACACAGAGAAGATGACAATAGAAATACCAGATGGAAAATGGAGAGACTTCCAAGTAAAACTGCAAGCAACTATAACAGAAGGAAAAATTAAGCCAAAAAATCTCGAAAAGTTGCGAGGAAAGATGTGCTCTTTCATGCTAGTAATTACACAAATGCAACTGTACATACGTTCTATAACCATAGCATTGATGAAAGCGGAAAACGAAAATCAATCATGGATCACAATAGAAGGGGATCTTTTAGAGGAACTAGAAATCTGGAGGAGCCAAAAAGCAATAAAAACAGTCCGACCTTGGATTTCGGACGACTCCCATCTGGTAAAGACATCCATCTTTACAGATGCGAGTGGCTTCGCAGGAGGATGGACAGACGAAGAAGGAAATAATGGCAGAACAATCTACTGGAGTAAAGAAGAGAGCATATTAGACATTGCACATAAGGAAGCGCTAGCAATATTCTATTGCATACAACAGCAGCCACACATTAAAAATACACGTCTTACAATTTTATGCGATAACCAAGTGGTATGCGCAACATTTAAAATAGGAACACGGAAGCACACTCTTAACAAAATCATCCTCAAAATAAATTTACTATGCATTGATAGAAACATTGTACCGAACATCGAATGGGTACCCACCAAAGATCAACTAGCGGATGAACCCTCCAGAACAAGAGACAATAAAGAAGAAATCATCCTGCAAAAGGATTTCAATATAATTGCTAACAAAATCGGACTTGATTTCAACCTAGATGCCTGCGCGACATTTTACAATAAAAAGGTCAAACGATACATATCTAGATTCCCAGAGAGGGATGCAATAAAAACAGATTTCAATACCTACAAACCAACTGGTGACGACATTATCTGGGCATTCCCGCCATTCAAAGCAGAAAACTACTTTATAAAACGAATTTTAAAGTCACAATGCAGAAATTATGCAATACTCTTCCACGTATACCATTATTACCCACCAGCACTAGCGCTCAGACCGAAAAGCTCAAAATTAATAGAGCTAAACCAATTGGGAAACTATACAACTTTTCTACCAGCAAAAAAGAACGGGGAACACGGTTATTATACAGAAACCAATTTCAAACATAAGACCTTTATCCTGTATAATAAAAGCCAAAAGTAGTCACTTTCACATACCTTAAACATCAACTCATCTAATATTACCTAAAAACACTAAAAATACATCTTATTCAGACTGTTGAAATCATGGATAACCTAGTAGCGGCGATAAAGGTCGAAGAAAATGCGCTTAGCCAATTTCTCCCGGGAAACACGGGGATAGGGGCCAAGCCAAAAGAAGGAATGGTTTTTTATGATCGGATCAGTGAGAAGGAAATGACGGATACCCTGCAACTCAACCCAAATGGTAATGCAAAAAATATGGGTATCTATTCATACCAGAAGGACATGCAACTGAACTCCGAAGACTACCAGAGGGAATTGAAGCACGAAATAGAGCTTCAAGCCTATATCAAAGGTAGTTCAAAAAAGCCCTAAGAAACGAACTTAAAAACCATAAAAAATTCTTAATCATTAAGATGCCGAAGACAGCCTCCGAGTGGTACAAGCGGTCATGGAAAAAGTGAAAAATGACCAATTGGTAAACCTGTCGGAGCGGGAGAAGAACATCTTGTCAAAAATCAAAGACAAGACGACCAGCGAGGCAATCTTAAAAAAGAACATTTTGGCAGCAATCAATGCTCGCCAAAAAGTTTCCGCTAAAAAAGGTGCATGCCGGGAGAATTTTTACAAAATTCAGAACCGCATGGCCGTCTTACGACAAATGGAAGGTAATAATCCCGTCTTTCGCGGACCAGATGGTACACCTTTCCGTTGTTTCACCAATGCCCCTAGCGATGTCCTACAACCAAACAAACGCTCTGAGGAGGATGTCGGTCGAGACTTCTACCACATGGTCACAGAGGTGGAAGAACTCAAGAAATTGGATTACGAAAAGGTCATGAAATTACTACGGGAATACCGTCTAATTTATGACCCAGACCAGGCCATGTACAAACTCTTGGACAAGGCCATAGTCCACTTGGAACGAACTCGTTCCACTATCAACCGACAATCCACTGCGGATTGCCTGCGAACATGCCTGACCAGCCAAAACCAGATCACCTATGATCAGGCAAAGAAAATTATCCTTAGCTCACCAGATGGTAAATACGAATTTAATCCTCCGTGTTTAACCAGCCTTCGGGTGGAAAAGCTGGACAAGGATAAAAAGCTCCCAAAACAACTGAAGGAAGCAAAAATGATCCGAGACCGAGAACACACCAGGAAATTACGCGGAATCGGACTGTCGTCACGACCACAACGACGCAGACAAGGGGGCTACTCGGGAAGCTACCCAAGTAACTACCGACAACGTAATAACGACAGACGTCCATATGGTAACGGAAGACGAGATTACCAGCAAGGCAGGCGCCAAAATAACCGCGCAAACGGTGGTCAAGATAGGCGCGGATATCAACAAGGCTACAAGCAGGGTGGCGGCTATAAACAAGGCGGCAACGGAGATCGCCGACAAGGCTACAACAACTATCGGGGCAATGGCGGAAATAAAGGGCGCGGAGGTTACCGCGGCGGTCGCCAAGGATACCAACAACACGGAGGCTACATAAAGAGCGACCAGCCCCGCATCCAAAAAGAAGAAGCGAGATGAGTCAAAAAATATAAAAACCCAATACCAAATGGAAGAATATTTTTACAAAAATCTCTAGAAAGAGTAAAATTAATCAAAAAACTTTTAATTTCCTTTCCTTTCATTTAAAAATCAAGATGCCCATACCCAAACATACGAAAAAATTTTTTTTACATCAACTTAAAGAGATTGAACACATAAACAACTGCTACGAACAAACCCTTCAAATATAATCAATAACGAACAAAAATCTAGTTTAGACTGTCCTAAAAGCCAAAGTTCAGAGAAACATCAATCATACACAACCAAAAGGTACACACATAAAACAAGTTCAATTAAAATGACTCTTAATAAAGTAAGGGAAAATGATGAGAAGCATGGCAAATTTTATACAAGAGGGTCGGGTCAACAACTTCTCAGAGACCAGAAGAGAAGTATTTGAAACATTAATGAATCATAACGAAACCAACTGGGAACTTATAAATTCAAAGCTCAAACAGCTAAAAGTGTGGTCAAATGGGCCGCTTAAAGCCGCGATGAAAGCTCTAATTAAAGAGAAAAACGGGGAGTTCAAAATATTCTCAATCATAAATAGACTCACCTTAGACGCTGATGAAAAGGACGCAATCCTTGAACACATGACTTAAAAATTTATATAGGAGCAGATGAAGTATGACGAACTTTCGGCAAAGGCACTCGAAAGCTACATGCGGACCTTTAAAGGAGAAGTTACGGAAACAAAACACACTCTCACCAAATGGGAATTCAAAGTATTTAAGAACGATTTCCTCAAAAAATTCACAAAAGAATGGATAATTTGGCTAAACAGAGAAAACAAACTCTTACCGTACATGGTAGACAAGAGCAAAATCTCTATCAAAAATGCAGTGGAAAAGAAACAATGTTTCATTTTCGAATCACAAAAGAAGGCCATAAAACACGGATTAGAGTCACAAGCAGGAAAAATTTTCTCGAAAAGACGAGTAACTATTAAGCGAGCAGTTACTCTAAGCCAAAATAATGCATTAACACTAATCCGTGCGTTGTGGTTCTCCACACCTGAAAATCTAGATGCTAAATGCAGCGCCGTCGCACTCGCCATTTGTTTCACGACCGGGGCCCGTATTAAAGACACGCTAAGACTCAAATGGGAGGATATACATTTTGAACATAGTGAAACCGGTTCGTTCATAATAATGCCACTAAGAATTTCAAAAAATAACCCATATGGTAAAAAACAAGAACAACTGACCTTCAAATGCAGCAAAACGAACATAATAAACCTAGAAATAGTAATGCTACTATGGTTCAGATGCTGTAATAAACCAACCAGAGGCTCCGTACTGAAATTCACGGCAAGCCAAATAAACACACAGAAAATAGTGGGTTATATTAAGAGGAAAAGCCTGAAACTAAAATTTGAAAAAATACCAACTGGTCACTCAGGCAGAAATTCCATAGTAAAAGCACTCTTTGAGGCTAAACTTTCAGAAACATCCATGAAGATATTTATGAGATGGGCCCCGGAGAGCACCATGCCCACACACTATAGAGGACTTCTGCTAGAAACAAGCGAGCTAGGCGGAGCGCATATAATAAGTAAAAAATTAAATAGTTCCAAAACTTCGGGAAAGAGTTCCAGACCTATTTAACCTGTATAAAACTTCTTGTAAAAACTTTCCACATCATGAATTATATCCAATTTTAGAATGTGTAACCTACTCCGTCAAGTCATCCAAGATCTAGATAGTTACGCCAAACACCACTTGGCAAATGAAGAACCAGAACTATTCAGGGAAAAACTTAGATTTCTTCATAAAAAACTACCATTAGGAGCGGAAAAAACTAAAATTAGGGGCTTATTAAACAGATTCACCAAATGGGAAATTGAAAAAATATGGATTACAGCCTTTGAGGTCACGCATAAGCTGTCATCGGAATTGGACGTAAGCCCAGCAGTCAAAATCCTTAACCACGACCGGATCATTTCACCAAGGAAAATGATGCTGGAGCTCACTCGCAAAAAGTGTAAAGGAGATTTCAGAGGACAAAAAACTATTAAATAAAAAATTTAACACCTCAACGCGAATTACAAAAGAACTATTTATCACTTTTAAGTAAACCAACATATGACAAATTTCGCCTTACATATAAATGTCAACAACGGTCACAAACCTAAATCTAAAAGGAAAAATCTCATTTAGAAAAATAATCGCTGAACAATTACAAAATGAACTGGCAAATAATAATATCAATTATACTACGAAACATACAACCAGATGGAATTGACTTTGACACCCAACTGAACGATGAAATCGGAAATTTCTATCAAGAGATGGTCGTACCCTACCGAATACTAGTAAACTCGGAAACGGACTGCCGAGGGAATAACGAGATTTCCATTTGGAGGTGTATCAAGGCACTAGAATCCTTCACGCAACAGTTATTCTTCAATAAAGGGTTCAGAGAATATGAAAAATTTAACAACATTTTAACAATGAAAAAATCTCTAAGTGAGCTCGCAGAGCTCTCATTCTTGCTGGGGAAAAACCCTGTAACAGGGACACTCGATTTTAGATTGACAAAAAGCCTAATCACCAAATGGGAAGGTGATGAGACAGCGGGGAGCGAACTACTTACCATTTGGGAAAACATATGGGGTAGTTGGGAAAATTTTTACTATGCCTACAATAAAGCCAAATATACCTTAATAATAGAAGACAACGACTGTAAAGGGGGATTCTATAGTAAAAAGATCTATAACAGTTACCACAGATGCTACCTCCAAATGACTCGCCCATACACTTCTGCATTTACGGAAACTGAAGGCGAACGGGGCATCTACAAACAAACTAATGAGACAGAATGGTCTATAATGCCATATGGTACAAAATTCTGGAAAATAAAACCGAAAACACTATTCTGCTGCGGAATGAGAAACACCACCTGATTTCACTTCCTGCCCTACAAAGTAATATGCACACTGCTGAAAAACTAACAATAAATATGATTGTCAAATGACACGAAATATTCAAAAATCAATTCTTTATTAAAAACAGTAGACTAATAACACCAATTGGTAATCATTAAAAACATCTCTGAACTTCAAATAACATCTGAGAACTTCAAATAATAAATACTAGGAGAAATAAAACAAAGGGGATAGCACACATAATAAATAATAAATCCCACCAACCACCCATCAAACTCCAACCATAATAATTATAATAATTATATAATATAAAACACACAAACCACATAAATGAGGGACATTATTTACCATAGATAATAGTGTGTTTTATATTATAAATTACTACCGGAAAATTAAATTAGTAATATAAAAAAGCGAATCTTGCTTGCCCAAGTCCCAGATTGAGTAGTCTTTGTTGGAATATCAGCCATACAAAAGTATTGAAAATATGTTCCGAATCCGCCATTGCTTCATTTATTTAGTATGAAAATTATCATAACATTGTGTGATCCAATAAAACGAATGGTTTCGGATTTTGTCCATACGACCAAAACTAGGGAGCCACATGCAAGCTTAATACGAAGTTACAAAAATATCGAAGAATATATTCAAAAATGGCTTCCTCATATTGAATCGAAACTGCAAAGCGAAGGAGAAGAATATCTAACGGATATTTATTATCATGATATTGCTGCTAGCGTTATCACCAATGGGTAGGTATAAATTCTAGTTATTTAATTTTTTAAAGTCATTATTATTATAACCGTCATGCGCATCTGGGGTAAGCGCACGAGCGGGCAAAGTGGCCTGATAAAGGGGGCCCTAATAAACCCTCAAGCGGTGTATCATGAGCCGTTCTCTTTTAATTCAGAATTAAAGTGAAAATGGGTAGCTAGCTACCCAATATGCGCATTACTGTTAAGAATGGGGTGACCCTCATTGCTGCAGCTACGGTGTGGTCCAGCAATCAATTTTACCGAGCAAATTTGTACACGCACCTTTTGTCTTGAAACAATATAAAACTGCGTGCAAAAATTTGCCCTGGCTGATTCATTGTTGGACCACACAGTATATAATGTCACTAAAAGTGCTATCGAGAAAATTTTTTGATATTCAGGTTCACAGTGAACCGTTCACTTCAAGCATAAAAATAGGGGTTCGAATTTATATATAATTTCCAGGCGTATAAGTTTTATAAAAAGGGATTCAACTCTCTCAGATCGTCTCAAATTGGCGCTGCGAAAT
>SCLG01000638.1:0-20314 GCA_004367875.1 Oikopleura albicans
TATTAGGGTGAGCGGAGCGAAACGGGTAAAGAATTAACGTCCCGGGGGTTTTTGATTCAAGTTAATTTTAAGTTGGATCAATCGGTTAATTTAGTAGTTAAATATATTTTGCTTACCAATATAAATTAAACTGAAATTTGATGGTCTTCAGTTGAAGGTTCATCTCGGAATCTTTTACCATAGCGGTTGTTGTAAATGTTCAAAAAGCCCCGTGCGTTCTTTTTGTATGCACTGTTTTTGCCTGCAGTGTGCAGCTGTTTGTTTTTGTAAACATCAAAGTTGGCCAAAAACTCAGCTGGCTCCTTTTGCAATACAGGTTCGGTGCCTGAGCAATTAAAGGTGACCAAGTCGCCGTTATTTGTCAAGATGACG
Organism: Oikopleura albicans; assembly: GCA_004367875.1. Classification (NCBI taxonomy): domain Eukaryota; kingdom Metazoa; phylum Chordata; class Appendicularia; order Copelata; family Oikopleuridae; genus Oikopleura; species Oikopleura albicans. The sequence continues at coordinate 373 of SCLG01000638.1, forward strand.
ATTTCATCTGTTGTGCCTACGACTGATTTGCAGAATTCCATTGAGCGGGTTTCGTAGGAAACAGCTCGAAGTCGTTTGACGCTTTCGTCGATCTTTTCTTTGATCATGTCGGCGGCGACCTTGGAATGTTTAAAAAGAACTTCTTTCAGCTTGTGAAAGTCTCCTTTAAAAGCATTTATCAGAACCTTGTTCTCCTCCGAAAGATTATCTGGAATCTCTCTTAAAGTTCGTCGGTTAAGGCCGGCTTTTTTCATTTCTTTCGAAATGCCTTTTGAAATTTGGTCCTGGACAACTTTTTGGTCGACCGTAACCGAGTTCAATAAGAGAGGTTCCAAAGGACCGTCTCGTCGAATGCGAACAAGGATCTGCGCAAGGTTTGAGACCGAATTCGTCGCGCACTTAAATAAATATTGTCATATTTAATCGGTAAATAATTCATGTTGGAGCGAATGAAAAAAAAAATGTGTATTTGTTCATAAATATTGGTCTAGCCTTTTTAATTTTTTTTTTTTTTGTCTAAGGATGTTAGTGCCGTCGGTGGTGAACTAATATTGCTCCAGTATATAATTTAGCAATTTTCAAAAAATAAAATTGTGTGCTAAAAAAATATTAATATTTTTTAACGGACATCCTGTTATTAAGAAAATATTTCATGAGAGATGCGTGTTTCAATGTAAGTAGGCTTACCGTTAACTCAAGGAAAACAGTTTTTGCTCGATGTGATGCCTCTTTATTGGCCAGTTCCATTCGTTCCTTCAATTTGAAGAAAATCATACGGGCCTCTACACAGGCGCCAACCATCTGCAATTTGCAGGCCGCCATTGCCGTATTGGTGTTGGCACATTGACGTATGATGTCTTTCATCGTCGAATGATAGTTTTTTAAATCTTCCTCGTTTTTGTTGAGGAACGGGACATGTGGCCATTTGGTCAGAGCGGTTCCCGGGTCGATTGGGGAGTTGAAAAGGCAATTTTTTGCCTCGTTTTGGCTGAAATTTAAATTATTAATAAATGTCCATATTGTTCATATGGAAATATCAATAGTATATATTTGTCGGAGTTAAAATTTTGAACAAAATTTATAATTTACAGTTGTTTAATAACGATTTTTAAATATTAATTTTATACTCACATTCGGTTGCGTTCGCGTTTAGCGTTAACCATTAACCCATGCTCGGTAGAGTTGTCCACTGGACGTGAAGTGACCGCTCGCTTCATTGAGTTTAAAAAACTCGCCGCTGAGGGTTGTTCCTCGTCAGAGGAATTCAAAAGCGCATCTTCCGCCTGATTTAATGGGTTGAAAAAATCATCGACAGTTTCGCTTTCCATTGGTAGTGCAGCGTTTACAGACGTCATTTTTAAGTTGACTTAGTAAATATCTTAATCCCTATAATTTAAGGTTAATTATTTTGGCCTTACTGACCAGCATATTGATGGGGACACCGATTTTGACGTCTCAGGCGTTCAAGATGTTCGCAAAAAAGAGGTTGATAAAAAATCTAGTACAGAAGGTACAAAAAATATCAATGCATTCTCGACGTTATTTTCGGAAAGTACTTCGAGAGATCGTGTCGCGCTAGTCGCTCTAGATCGATTGGAGATTGTTGATCGATTTTCCGAACGCAAACAGAAGGTGTATGTGCGCCTAGTTTCGGGTTCCCCCTGTAAAAGTTTCGAATATGAAAATGGTTCGATTAGCATGCGGGCTGTTCGCGAAAAGTTTTTGTTAAATGATTTTTTGACCGAATTGGAGCAACATGAAAGAGATAAAGCTCGGGTAAAGTTGCACAAGTTGATTTTGTCGAGTTATCCAACTCTTGAAAATTATTTTGAAATGACCAGAATGGTCAAATTTGACGGTTTATCCGTTCTAGAATATGATTCACATGGTGGATCTGCAATTGAAAATTGTATAAAATTGTTGACAGCTGCATTATATGTCAAATATCGAAATAAAAGGGGGGACCGGCCTTGTCCGTTCGGGAAAAACGTTTTCGTTGTCACTGGAGATGCTGTGAAAATTCATTTGGGGAGTGTAAAACGTGAAAAGGATCACAAAACAATGAAGTTTTTGAAGAAAATCTTCAAATTGATTGATTCGGATGGAGCCTTAACAAAAGAGGTTGATGGGAAAATTTATCGAGGTATGTAGGCTTTACCTATCGTTTATTCAAAATTTCGGAATAATTAGATACGGTTGCCCATAAATTAGTGTCCGACTCTCTCCACTTATCGACTTTGTCTACGCATTCGCAGTCTGACAATGTAAATGGCAATTTAACGTCAAATCCCAGTAACATAATTTCACAGGATAATTTGAAAGCCAGTCGTTGTGCTATAACTAATAATCTGTTTTGGAAAAGGTTTCGGCTTTGGCACAAGTGTGCGGGGGTTAATAGACTCGAGAGGGGTAAATTTTCTAGTTCCTCATCGTCAAATCGCTCAGTTAGTTCGCCAAAGTGGCTTTCCGCCAAAATACGTAACTCAGCTGAGTTGTAATTTTGGAAAATCTGACTAAGAATAAAAGTACAGTAAAATTTGATGGCGAAAACCGCTCGGTCTACATCATCAATTATTCTGTCTAAACTATTACAATAAATGCAGGGTTCGACTTTAACCGCACAGTGGCGTCTAAGTAAAAAATCATCCTTTTTGCAAAATTTTGGGTACTTGTTAACATGAGTCTGAATGCCTATTTCCAAAAATATAAGGGTGAAATGTTTTTGTCTAGTGGCCACATAACTGAATAGGTTACAACTAGGCATGATAAAGGCGCCTTTGAAAAAGTAGGGTTTGTCGCCAATTGCGGTTTCCAAAAAATCGGCCATAAAAGGTTCGAATGAGTCTGATTGCTTTAAGTGGTTACGCTTTTTTAATTGTAGGTTGGCGCATGTTATCTCTCTCGGGTCTGAGTTCCAATTTTGAACGTCAAAATATGGATAAGCCTTGCTAACCTTTCCCAAAATCACACTTAGTTCAAGTTCAATGACTCCCTTTCCACCTTGGCAGTTAGTGTCGTTAGTACTAATCATGCCTGAAATAATGTCGTAGTCATTTTCGATGTCATGCTTATTTAACTGAGTAGACTTTGAACAAAACTTCTTTTGTTTTTTACGGTTGAATAGCCAGTAGGTGATAACCGATAATGGTAAGGTGATTGCCAAAATCAGTGCCCCTCGCATAGTAGTCTAAATTATAGGCAGAAAATAAATAAAATTTCAAGCTAATGATTCAGTTTTTAAATTCAGTCATAATAATTTCTAAATTGAAGGATAACATGTAAAATTAACTTAGAGTTAACTATGTTTGTTTAGAGAACCATTTGTTTTACTAATAATGTATTTAAATGATGTTTTTTAATATAAAAATTTGGCTCAGTTATTGAGTCTAATGTCGTCATAGAGCATACGACCACAAGTTTAGCATCATTGCCCTGTTTCCGGGTTTTATATTTAGGAAAAAGTTCCTAAAGGGGAATAAAATCCGGACCCTGTATTTCTAGAAATTATAAAATTTTATCTACAAATTGTAGAATAGAATCATTTTATGGTTTTTTGAGTTTTCTAGTGAATACATTATCATTGAAACAAATGGTTGTCTAAACAAACGTGGTTAACCCTTGAACGTCATTTTGTATTAAAGTGTGCCTATTTTAGCCAAAGTTACATTAACTGAAATTGGAATCGTTCAAATTCACATGGCGCTGATACTTTTGCTTCAATCATTAAAGTTGGCAAATGACGATATAACTGGGAATATCGCGACTGAAAGTTTCCGTCATTCTGTCCAAATAGCTGGTTCAAGGCTATTGGAGATACATGGAAAGCCCAGAGAAGGGTTACACGACTGTATATGTCGATTAATTACTAAACTGAAACTTGCAGTCCCGAGATTGAGCAATTATTGTCATGGTCATTATTTTATGGAAGGTGAGTACATTTTTCGTAAATTTAAGTAAATGAGGGTACATTTCATATAAAAAATTTAGTATCAGCTATACCCTATGGTACGATGGAAATGGTGCTCGGTCGGGCTCGGTATGAAACATTTTTGAAGCGGTGTGATAATAAGCGATTCTCTCTTGTCGAGCTTGGCGAAGTTGGAAAACTGAAATAAAATTCATTTGTACAAAAAAAACATTATTGTGAAAAATGAATGTCGAACGTTACACTAATAGTGTGTAAAGGATAAAATAAAAGAAAGTTTTGTAAGAACATGTAGTATGTTAATATATTCTCATTAACTAGGAACTTTTATGATATTAGTTTGAAAAAAAATTTCAAGTATTTCAAAAAAATAAATTCGAAAACCTTTATTCATCAGAAATTATTGAATTTTTTGATAAATTATGAGAAAAAAAAATTACTCAAATATTTCAAACCAAAAATTTATTTCGAAAACCTTTTATTCGACGTCTGAAAGTCGATGTTCATCGTCGTCGGAAAATGTTGCCGACATTGGTTCGGCCTCATTTTGAACTACCCCATGTGAAGCTTTAACTGTAGTTGGTACATTTACGTATTCAGTGTAGAAACTGCGACGTTTGTGAACAGCTAGAGCTCCGTGGATTTCTTCGGTCCACACGCGTGGTACCAAAACAAAACGAGCCGACAGCGGCCAATTCTCTCGTAATTGGGTACTGTTCCGTTCCCAAAAGGGTGTTTTATCAATTTTGACCACATTATGACTATGATCGAAAATAGTGAAATGGAATCGTCTTTCCAGACTTAAAAGAGCCTCGATGCTAATCTTATCGAACTTTCTATCGTGGTAGAGCATAATTAATGCTTTTCGAAAAGTCTTTCGAGAAAGACGAGGTATGATTAGCATCCCTGTGTTTCTAAAGTTATTTAGTCCACAGACTCGGAGGTCAAATACTTCTGTACAGATAGCTTCCACTTCTTCATCGCAACTTTTTGCGCTAAGGTTTGGGTATTTAACCCGTAGGAGGTGGTCATCCTTGATTTCGCACTCTTGTTGGATAACGGGCAGTTCCAAATTTCCTGAGATTGTTGACATGACTAAATGTTATTTTTAGTTTTACTGTTTGAATTGTATTTTGTCAGGGAAAATATTGTTATAAAAATATTAGCGGAAGTTTGATTGCTCACGAGTAATCAAATAATCGGGTTTTCGTCATATTTTCATAGTAAATATATGTAGGTTGACTCTCGGTTGCTACTTTTTTAATATTAAAGTATTCAGTCGAGTACTGATTTTTCGTAAACAGAGAAATATAATCCGAGAGAAAATTTAATTAAATTATTTTTTAATTGATAAAATATAAAAGTGAGAAAAAATGAGAAACTATACTCGTCAAATGCGTGATAAACGGTGTGTCAAGGAGTTAAAATACTGTGAGCAAGATTTGGCCATTTATGAATCAAAAATAATTGATTATGATGCCAAAGTTTTAAAATTGGAAACAAATTTGACTACATGTCAGACTGAATTGAAAGAAATCGGTGATGGGATAAATTATCGGATCGCCGGGATTTCTCTTGGTTTCATAATTGTTATTACCTTCTGTGCGGCTGGAATTATATCTATGAGGATGTGTCTTCAGGAGTTCTTCCGTAATAAGCGACGAGCTAACAAGCTGAAAATGAAAATGAAGGCGCAAAAGCGACAAGCTAAAAGTTCAGCTTCATCGTCTGATACCGATTAAATGAAAAAAAATAAGTATATTGGAGCCTGGTAAATTGTACGGAATAGACTGCCTTTTGCTAAATAATTTGTTATAAGGTATCCGACTTTCAAATTGTTGTTCTATTATAAATTAATCTAATTTATTTCACTGATAGTGTGACAATTCATGATATTAGGCTTAACAATTTAAGTTAAATAGATTAGGTTAAATTATAATAGAACAACAATTCGAAAGTCGGATGTCTAATATCAAAGTTGTCCCTGTTTGAACTGTAAATAAATTATTTGAAAATATTATAATTGAGGAAGTCGGGGATAATTTTATGCCAATTGATGTGGTCCAATGGGCCTAAATTTATAGACGGGTTACGTCTAATAATTCCTAGTTCGTCAGTAACTCCCGATTGAAATTGGAATTTTGGGAACTCTTTCTTATTATTTTCTAACATAATGGGAAAAAGTTTTAATGAAACTTTGACACATAATTGGGTAATTATGGTCATATTATATGCCTGGGCGTATTGGGAGTTAGTGTCCAAAACACATTTTTCCGCGATAAGAAAAAATTGTTTAATTTTTTCCGCAAAAAATTGGAAAAGACCCGACTTCCTAGCTTGCTTCAGTCTAAAGTTATTCATAGTTGCATAAAGCATCCAGTCAGAAATAATTTGTAAACAAAAAATTATATCATTTTGGTGGAATTTAGCAGTTCCCGTGTTGTTCATAACTTTGCGTATGTTCCAGACACACCAATTTCCATATTCCCCGTACCCTGTATTAGGGTCGATTTCGAAAGCCGACATGTAGACTTAATATGTAAGAATATATTAAAAAAAATACGATTTTGTAAATGACTATACCTAGTCCGTTAATGATTGGGAAAAATTTGCTTCTGTAGTCCAAGTGGACCTTTTTTAGAGTAAATTTGCTTTTGTCCATAAATCGGAAAAGATTTTTCTCGTAAATTGGTGCAGCCGCGCACCAGTGTAAGAAGCGAATTTCCGAAATTTTCGTGGAAAAACATCCCTTAAAACATTCTGTCGGAATATCAGACATGGAGCTAAAAATTTTGCTTGTACTCGTAATTTTAAAAACGAAAAAAAAAATGAAGGTGTGACAGGTTGAGTTTTCTTGTCGAAATTTAAATTTTTGAGTTTTTTCATAAATGAAATAAATAAAATTTTGTTTTGTTTTTGAAGAAATTCAAAAATAGAAATTTCGACAAAAGGAACTTGTAAATTTGTGAGTTGGACGTAGCAGAAGTTACACGCTAGAGTGTATAAATGTTCATGGCCCGTAATCGGCGTCTGAGAGTTAATAAAAAAATTCGAAATCTATTAGATTTCAGGTATATTACGATTTGGGCGATGAACATTTCGCAGGGCTAGCAGTAATGAGTCAAGGTCATCTCTGGTTTGGTAGTCATTTTGTCCATCTTGGAGATCCTTGATTTCGGCATAAGTTTTGGCCAAAATCGAGTTAGAAATGGCTGCCATCCAAACTTAAAAGTTTTGATTATGCGGTGTTTATTTTTTGGACTATGAAACATGTATAGAGTTTTTAAAAAGAAAAAAATTGTAATTTTTATAAAATATTTTTATATATAAAAAATATATTAAAACATCTAAAAGTAATGTAGAAATTATGCGACGTGTATATCTGTGACTTTTGAAGTAAAAACGAGTATATATAGTTTTTGAAAAGACAAAAAAAAATATGTGGAAAATCATAATTTTTAACAACCAAATCAAAATATGTAAATGTTGCTTACCGAAAACTTTAATCAATCGGTAAGGTTCCTCGGCTTCATGTAGCACGTTCAGGATTTGATCACCCAATTGGAAAACCGATTTCGCAGTCTCTAGACAGTTAGGGTTTGAAACTTCCTGAAGCTCTCTGTGGTAAGTCTCTTCCATGATTTCACATAACGCTCGGTTATTCGACAAAAAGGCTTGAGCCAAGTCAAATTCTGACGCGCGTGCCATATCTAATATTAGTAAAATAAAAATTAATGAGTCATAAGATTTTTAAATCATAAACAGCTTTCCACAAACATTGTACAGAAAGCGCGTGTGAACTTTACTGGCAGCTAGACTGTACGTGACTCGTTGCGTTTGTAGGTTAAAAATAAACGAACTTGGCAACTTTGATTAGGTTAAAGTATATCATTTCTCTTCTTTTGATTTTCTGAAAACCAAATCAGAAAAGTATTATTTTTATTTATTCGTTATAAATTTTACGCGTTAAAACGTATTTTAATAAAAAAATGAAAGCGCTTGGGAAAAATTATGTCATGTGACGCGTAGTTGCGTATCGACCAATGAGAGAGCTCCGAATTAACGCGCTTTGTATATTGCTTTGAATTACTATTTTGAAAATCATAAAGAAGAAAAAAAATAAAGTGATATATTTTAACCCTGAGACCTAGAGTTCGTCGAAAATTTTTGTCGTCTTTTTAACATTTTGACGTTTTGACCAAGTTTTAACCGCGATGGCCTCAGTACGCCACTGATTGGGAATCAAAATGTGGACGTCGTCAATGTGAAACACATAAGATGGCCACCAAGTGCCGTCAGTCAAATCGACCTTGAGTCCGAATTCGTCAAAAATGGGTGATCGGGTAAGTGTTAAAAAATCTGGGACAGAAATTTTAGAAAACCGGCGTTTCTCGTACAGATTGAAGAATATTTTATCGAAATTTTCTTTGTCCAATTTCGGGACAAAGCGCGCGGTAAACTCACTTAACCCCTTGGGTACCCCGGTGCCGAAATCATAAGTTTCGGTGACGATTCCGATAACAGTCCGATCCAAATATTTTGAACTTATAACAGGATGGTTGGCGAACATTTCCTCTTTCGAGCTCATTCTTAACTTCCATGTATCAAAAATTAAATATTTTATGAAGAATGTTTGAAACATATTTTCTCTGAAAAGAAAATCAAATAAAGAGTTGTTGCGCGTGCAACGAGCAGTGAAAGAATGAGCTCGAAAGGGGAAAATTTCGTCGACTGAATCAGCTGTTTTGGTGCGGTTAATTAGTGGAAAAACACTAAAATTTTGAATTGGGTTGTTTTTATATAAAAAAACCGTTTATTTCCTAACGAGACGGATCTGTTAGACAAAATAACTGTGCGACAAAAAAATAACTGTTTTCTAATTTTGAAAACACCAACCGAAACAAGTAGGGTGTCTACTGTTCTATTTTGATAAACTCTTCATCTGGAATCATAACGAAATGTTCTTTTTGCTCTTTGGGTTTTAACTGTTGAAGGTCATCTTCAGGGTCAAATACTTGTTTTATCATAAAAGGGCTTTCACAGGGAATTTCCCACGGGGAATTATAACATCTTTTTAATGTGAGAAGATCATCAAAGGGTGAGAACATATTAAAATTGTTGTCTGATGATTGTACGATTTGTGAAATCCATTTTAGTTGCCAGCATTTGACCTTATTACCTTGAACTTTCAATTTCTTAGAATAACAAAGACCGTCGTCAAAGTTAACTCCCAAAGGGCAATTTGGCGTGCTTATGATTTCGTACCAGGGTTTCAAGTTATTTTTGTCGAATTTCCCTTGGTCAATCATTATTCGGTCGCCAATCTTAATAGGCATATGGTTTGGGTCATCGTAGGTCATTCCGTCCTTAAAGGGGACAAAATTAAATGGTTGTCTAAATTTAGACTTTTTAAATTGTTTTTCTTTTGACGCTCTGGCAGCCGCCCGTCCATCAATAATTGCATTTTGAAGTTTTTTAATGTCAATGTTAATTGGTTTTCCCGAAATGGCGTCTGTGCCAAAAAATAATTCACATGGCCTGTAACCTTCTGGGCCTACTAAAAAGTTGTATTTTCTTGTAGCATTTCTTGCAGCTTGAGCTTTAGTAATGTGTAAATCTTGCATCTCAAGGTTAAGGTATTTTCCTACCTTAGCGATTCTAGAATCTAGCATCGCAAGATGGTTATGGCTGCCACTGGTTCTAGGGCGTATGATAACGTTAATGTTATTCTTAATTAAATAATCGTCCTCCATAAGGGCCGCATGTATACTACAGCCATCCATACAGATGTTCATAGTAATATCGGCTAACGATCTTGCTCCAAAAGTGAATTTTAAATCTAACAAAATTTCCCTTAGGCGATTCGTGGTCAAATTACCGTTATACGGTATAAGCTCGAAATAGCGAGAAAGCGCGTCAGTGCAAGCAACAAACCTCCAAGAAGAATTGCTTTCGGTAGGGTTACTTCTGGTAACGCGTTCCGGAACGAATCTGTCCTTGGTTCGAAAAATTTCGTCGATAAAAAGGAGCTCACCTATTCTTTCAGGTATACATTCGTCAAAGTTTTTCAGTGGGCGAAAAATCTTAGGGTTAACTTTCAAAAAAGTACAGTCGGCACACTGAGAAACCATGGTTTTCACGTGGGAATCTATGTTCGTCATGTGAACCGTGTTACGAATTTCACGGATAAATCGATAGGTGGCGCTGTGCCCAAAAGTATTATGTGCCGCTTGGCACACTTGTGGAAGGAATTTTTCTGGGAGGACAATTACGGATTTTTCTACAACCCCGTCCATTTTAGTCATTTTTAGGAGTCCATTTTCCATAAAAGAACGTTTGTTTTCGATTAACGTTTTTGAACGTAAATTTCTGTTGGAGGCTCCCATCCTGTTTTCTAAACACGAAATAGTATGTCGTAAAATTCTATCCTGATTTTGCCAGGATGCGAGTTTTTCATGGTCGTTCAGTAAATCGACCAAATTCAAATTATTGTCGAAATTTTTGTCTCGATTTCTTAACACGAAGCGAGCTTCCAACAGGCATTTATTCAAAAAAGTTAATTCGTCATCTTTTCTCAAAGTTTGGAAAAAATGATCTGAATTAGAACCGAACTGTGGGTTTTCTCCAGGAGAAAAACGTACTTCTTTTTGAAAATTTAAATAATCATCAAAAGTGACCGAAGGAGTTAATTTTGGTTCATAACTCGATGCTGCGCATATCATGCTGCAGAAATTTTCAATGCCAAGTGAATTCAAAGAAACCACTTTATCGCAAATGTTACATCCCTCACAGGTACTTGTGATAACTTTACTACGACTAATATAATCTGCCGCAATAATAGGAAGTTCCTTGTTTGAAACATAAATTAGAGCGTAATCAAAAATCATTAGTTTAGCAAAAGCGTTGTTAATTTTGCGGTCTTCTGACGGAATTTCAAGCCGTCTTAATCTGTTAAAAATATCGACAACTGATCTTGAATCTGTAAAAACTTTTACCTGTTTTTTACACCATTCGATCTCTTGGCTTGCCGCTGTGAGGGCTGTAACAATTCCGTTTAATTCTGTTAAGCAGCTTGAAAGCTGAAATTTGTTTTCAGAAGTAGTGCGTCTTCGGCTGAAGATTTTAATAAAATTTTTAGAAACACCATCGTTTCCTAATTGGTAAAAAATAGCCCCCGTTGCGAAATTACTGGAGTCTACTACGCAAAAAATATCTTTATCGGGGTTAACTGGGTGTAAGGTCATTGCCTTGTTTGTTTCGGTGATCACGTAATAAAATTGTTTTTTCAGTTCCTCCGTCCAGATGACAGAATCAGCAAGGACGCCTGATGCGGCTAAACGGATTGGAGACAGAAGCTCAGTAACGTACGGTATGTGTTCTGAAATATAAGCGACCGCCCCGATAAACGACTTTAATTGGCGTTTTGTAACAATCGTTTCATGTTTAACCGAATCAATATGCTCGATAATATGCTTGCTAGGGTGTATAATACCGTTTTTGATCAATTTTCCTAAAAGTTTAACGGTGGTACCGAGTACGGACATTTTTGAACCCTTTAACTTGAAGCCATAAAATTCAAGAGTGTTTAAGACGGAATCTAGAGTTTCAATAAACTCCTGTCTAGAATCTGAAAAAATGATGATATCGTCAAGATATCTCCTGATGTTATTTTTATGCTGAAAAAGCATGCGCATCAAAAAACCTCTGCTCGCTGAGCAACTGCCTATCCATCCCATAGGTAGTCGTGTGTAGGCAAAAATGTCCATATCCGGATGCTCGATGCAAAAATACGGCCATAATTTTCTTTCTAACATAAAAGAATAAAACATTTGACTAATGTCCAAAGTGCAAATGTAGCCCGTTTTAGTATACCTAGCGACCGTTTGAATAATTTGTTTAATTGAATCCGCTTGCGTTGCAGCGTGAATAGTTGCATCATTAATAGACCTTGAGCAGTCGGCCACTAATCTGATAGAATTAGTGTTAAGGACCACTTGGCCATCCGAATTACGTTTGCCAACAGCAAAAACGGGCAAAATATGGAGCGGTTGCATATTTTTTGGAAGTCTTTGTAACACAAAATCTGCGATCTCACGATTAAATTTCAAAGTAATAGCCTCCCTTACTGACTCTGGCATTTTAGAGTAATACGAAGGGGCTGATTTTCCGAGTAAAGTACCTTTTACTTCACCACGAACGATATAATCTTCATCACAGACACAACCGCAGGTGCCATCAAAAAGGTTTTTATGATTTGTTAGAACATCACGGATTTCTGAAACAATCCCTTCATCTTCTGGTCTATTAAGACTGGCCACTTCCCCTAAAGGGTCTATTGTAACGTCCTCTAAAGTGTTGATATTTCTCAACTCTTCACGTATTTTTTCGATACGGTGTCGGAAAGCTCTCTCGCCTTCGGGACATTTTTTGAACTTCGTTGAGGTTACAATTTTTTCTTTAGGAGAAGTGGTCATTCTTAATGAATCAGAAGAAGAAGGGTTTGTATCTTTCAATAAAATGTTATTATTAACCTGAAAACCGAATTTGTCATTGTTCGGGAGTAGAGCCTCAGTAGAGTCATTACTCTCATTTGGGACGCTTTTTTGAGAAAAGTGTCCTAAAAAGGTGTCTTCGAATTTTCCGATATCTTTGCCCTCCATTTTGAGGGTGTCAATTTTGCCGTCTTTAATAATGAATGAAAATTCGTTGCAACGAAAAATATCGGAAATACCGTAAAGAATGACAAATGGGTTGCCGACGTTAATAACTGCTGCATTTTTGAATTTCAGGTCAAAATTTGCTAACGGGATATTAAACGTTGCTGAATAATTTAACAACTTTAAATTTGAACCACCTGGGACTGATGCAGTAATAGTGGGTCTAGGTTGTTTTACAACACGTTTAACACCTATTTTTTCAAGCAGTTTTTCATGCACTAAGCTGGTCGTTGCTCCTGTGTCTAACACGACTTTGATAACGAATTTTTCTTTTCCGTTATCGCAATTAACAAATAAGCCTTGGTGTAACACTGTTGTATTATTAAAATATTTATTTGAAAAAAGTGCAGACTGGTGCAGAAATCTGACTGTGTTGCCAGATAGCAACATATCTTCCTGTGCTGGAGAACCATTTGATTTTAATCTGAACATGTTAAAATTTAGAACTGCTTGGAAATTTGTGTCGTCATTACCAGAGTGCGTGAAGTCAATTGCTGGGTCGTCTCCTCCTGTATCAGCTGTGTTATCGTTGTCGTCTTCGTCGTCCGTGTCGTCAAGGGTAAGGCGACAAAAATTAACAAGTTCCTGGAAGTCCTCATCTAAAATGAGGTTGCCATAATTTTTTGAGCGTAACGGCTTTGGATTGGAAATTTTACGAAAACGTGAGCGAAATTTAGCCTTGTCGTGTGGGTTAAAGTTACGGCTCTTATGAAAACGTGCCGATTTTTCATGAGAAAATGACTCGCGATTGCGATTACCAGATTTTTTATTCTGAAACTCACGATTAATGTCTAGATTAGGTCTAGGCTTGCGTCTGAATTGGCTAAATTTTTTATTAAAGGGTTTCTGTGCAAAACGGCGATAAACGAAACCGTCTTCATCCTGTATGACATTTTCAAAGTCCTCAGACTCTGGAGCTTCTTCGACTTGGTTTAACGAAACGTCTTTCAACTTGTCCTTTTCTGCTTTTAAAAACAACTCCTGGGAGTTCTGGATTCGAAAATACTCACTAGCGACATTTTCAGGTGAATTCTGATAAGCTTTGTTAAAAATTGTGAAATTTAATTCTCTAATTGATGACTTAGTTTCATTGATTAAGCTAAAAAATAGCTCTTTTTCAGAGAATAAATGTTTGAGTTCAATATTGCGAATGTTTTTAACCCCTGGGAATTTTGGTAACATTTTTTCTAAAATGTCTCGAAAGTTTTTATTAGATAAACGTGTAGTCATAAATAATAGACCAAAAAAGAAAACAAATGGGGACCAATCTTCGATACCGTCGAAAGTTAGTCCTTCCAATCTATTAATTGAAACGTCCAAAACGTTTGCTGGCTCGGTGTAATCGCCCAAAAATGGGTAAATTACCTCGCGAAAAAGTTTTAGTTTAGATTGGATTTTAACCGTTTCAAGCTTTTCGCTTGAAATGAAATTAATGAATGCCCTAAATTGGAAAATATCTGGGCAAATTTCGTCCGAAACGCAATCTTTTGATTCTAACAACATACACTTTAGGTGCTCCCAATCACGAATCATTCCGCGATTGAACATTAGACGAAACTCATCAGGGAGAACGTCTTGCATGATTTGCTTAGTGAATTTCAAAACTGTCCTAATATTATCAGCGTTTTGATCAGAAAACCATTTTGGGAAGCTAACGCCTAGAGTTTTATGGTCAACCCCGCCTAAAAATGCGGTAATGTAAGATTTGACTTCTTCAACTTTCGTGACAATTTCTGAGGACACCGTTTCTTTAGTAACATCAACCGTAATAGCTTTCATGGCCGGATAATCATCGTATCGGCCACCGATAATAAAATCATGAAGAGCTTGTAAAGTGGTAGGTATACCGAAAGTATCATCTGTGAGTGGCGACATGGCCCTTTTCGGGTTGCGCCAGAGAAATTTTAATTTTCGAAAATCATAAAATTTATTATCTGTTTTAGACAGTGTGTTCAGAATGTACCATTCGGTATGCCTGACCCAGGTGTCTATTAAATTGCTATCCCCAGATGGGATTTTATCTAGGCTTAACTTGTATAATAAGTTTTTGCCATAAACGCCGCACGAGAGTTTTGAATCAAGTGCTTTGGCTTCATCGAACTCATTTTTCGCGGAGCTCATCGCGGGTATGGAATGAGGAGGGAGGGAACGAAACCAATGTCAGTCACCACGTTAAATGTAGATCAAACAATAGGTAAGATACCGTCCTGCAACAAAGAACATACACAAAGACAGAGAGATTATTCACTAATACGTATATTCCATAAACATACTGTCACCGATAATTATACAAGTAAATAGTGGCAGTGGAAGAATATGAAAGTAGCCTTCTTGGATTAAGGCATTTCTTCCGCTGGGCTAACTTGAAATTGAGGTGCAGTAAACAATCGACGCTATCTTCCTTTCTTCTTACTCTAATCAAATTCCAACCCTGAATAAATGGATTTTAGAATAATTCTAGGTTTATACCTCTAGCGTACCGCGGGAGGAGACTAGACCAGAAATGACGTTTCTGGGCGTGGACAGCGCTTATAAGAGGCGCCCGTGTTAGATTGAATTGCACCCGCGGGGNAACGTCAACCATATCTACCCGAAAAAGATTTGTGACCAGAGATGCCAAAGTTCTGTTCTAAATTTCAGAACAGAACAAAACGCTCGTTCTATTTTGTGATGGTTCCTCACCATTCGTGTAGTGAGAATAGAACGTTCTGTTTATGTGATATATTTTTCTTCACGCAAAAAACGTTCTATTTTCAGAGAACGTTCTATTTTAGACGTCCAGAATTCATTTTTGAACGTTTTTCGAATAGAACAAAAAAAAACGTTTTAAATAGCAGCTTTGTTCTGTGTCGTGATGGAAAATGGCCCAGAACGTTGCGTTCTTTTGGTCTATTGGCCTTCTGTTCTCAAGTTCTGCGACAAACAGAACTTTAGCATCTTTGGTTGTGGTAATCATATCACATGGAAAATGGCGCAAAAAACGGCCTGAGATTTTACAGAAACTAACAATTGTTTTCGTCAGTGATTAACGGCAAACATACCAACAGTCGGTTTGGATTTGAAGTCAAAATATTTGGACTGTAGCACACACACGTTTAATTATTTATTTTGAAATATTTTGGGGTCAGTTTTTAAGGCACGACGTAGAAACTATGTTCTTTCACGTTATATCCGTGATTTTTAGCGTTCTTTGTCCTTTAATAATGTTGCCAGCAACTTATTTCTTGGACGAAACTGCATGATAACTGCCCAGTGCATAATAGTGGAAAAATAGAATTTTTAACAGTTATCATATATCGGTATGATCGAATTTGATCCGTAAATTACAATGATCAAATAAAAAATTTGAGAGAGGAGACACAGTTTGGCGCTAGAGAGCAACATGCAGCTTCGAATGACCATTTACTTCCTAACACTTATTCCTTATCCTCAAAATAGGCTTACAGTGAAGGGTCCTTCCGGCCTTTAAAAAGCTCGCTTGCGCCAAAACGCATCTCCATTTTTCGAGTTATTTTAGCAACGTAATCTACGCATCAAACTGCATTTTATATGTAAGTTTCAGAAACTATATTTCTTTTCCGTTTAGAAAAGTCTCGATGCGTTTTCTGATTATATGGCGTAAACTTGAAGTATAAAACGCGTAATAATAAATTCATCGAACAGTTGGCGATTATCATGACATGTGTTACTAGTGTTTGTATTAAGCCTTGTTGACGTTCAACAATAATGTTGGTAGTTAAACAACAATTATCGCAGCATATTCTATTAAAATGGTCAACCAAAGCAAATGTTTTCAAAATTATCCCGTCAGAGTCCAGCGTGTAAATTACGAGCAATATTTAGATATCCATTTTGTATTTTAAGAACTTTACCAATTTTGCCTTATTCCAAATTATAGTTTCTGTGAATTATTTTTCACAGAATAATACGGGTTGTCAAATGGAAACTCATTTTCCAGGTGTAAAAAAATAACGGTTAGTATGGGACTCGATCTTTAATTGTAAACAAATCTATACGGACATTTAAACTTTAAAAATATACTATGTTTAATATTTTATTGTTAAAAAGTGGACTCCAGGCGGCCCGCTGCGGGCCGTTTTGATTTTTAAATTGGCTCTAGTTTCTTAATTTTACGAGATAACTCTTTCAAATTTTAACACATTATAAAAATCAACTTTCCGCGTGTTTTTGAGGGTCGAATGTATTTACATGATTAATACATAATTATATATAACGTAAATTGGTATTACGCCGAAATATCAAATTTATAATTTTTGATACAGTATGATATTTTTAATGGAGCTACTCACTTGATAAGTCACGGTAGATATAAATCTATTCAAAAAATTGCATGTAAACAAAAGATTTGAAAAAAATATGCATTATTCTATACATTTGAGACTCAGGCTGCGCTAAGCAAAGGCGAAATAGTCAGCTTTCCTGTAATTTTTTTTTCGGCTTTTTTTTCTTCTAATTGATGAAAAACAAACATATTCGAAAAATTGTGAAGAAAAAAAATACTTCGTTTAGCGTAAACATTTTTTTAGTCGATAAATAGCGAAAATCAGGATTTTTGCTGGAATCATCTTGATTTACCGTTAACTATTACATAAACATAGTTATTTGAGACAATAATTTCAAATTAAATCAATTGACGAGGGTTGTGACAAATTAAATACAAAAGAAAAGATTAAAAAATATTACACAGAATGGAATAAATGAGGCGCAAAGTAGAACGGCCCGCTGCGGGCCGAATGGAGTACGCGGAGTAGAGCGTTTAGTGGAGTCCACTGGTTAAAAAGGAAAATAAATTAAACAGATTAGAAAAACGTTAGAAATTGAATACTATATTTTAATCTTTTTTGTTAAAAAAGGGAATAGTAAAATGAATTGAACACATTAGAACAACGTTTTTTTTATTTGGATAACCTAGAGAACCGTTTGTGTACCTAGTGAAATTTACCGTAATGTTTAATGGGAAAATAATCAATCATCATAAAAGGATCAATTATCATAAAAGGGTAACCTATGGACCAGGGTTCGGCAACAGTTACTTTTCCTCAACAGTTCTTTCGAACTGCCAAGGAAAGTTGAGGAAAGTTTTATTTTTTTGACAAATACGACAGTTGAGGACAGCTGAGTTTTTTTCAGCTTGACCTTTACCACAGGGCAGTTGAGGAAAGTTTTTTTTAGCTTGACCTTTTCCACAGGGCAGTTGAGAAAAGTTTAGTTTTTTTTTATTTTTGACCTCAGCAGTTGAGGAAAGTTGAGTTTTTTTTAGTTTTGACCTCGGCAGTTGAGGAAAGTTGAGCTTTTTTAAAATCGATTTTTGCCGAACCCTGCTATGGACCATAGGCTATGGTTTATATGAACACATGTGACCCCTGAAGTTAATTTCTATCTCCAATAACAGATAAAAAATTTGACGGCAATTTCCAATAACAAGATCCCACCAGTAGTTGCAACTTCACTAACACTGTGACCCCAAGAGTTACTAAGGTGAAGGGTGTTTTCCGTTAAAACAACACTTTTTTAATACGATTTTAACACTTTTTCACGATTTCATTCTGATATTATGAAATTACATTTTTCGGCGCGTGGATAATATCTGAGACTTTTGTCGTATTAAAATCATACATTCAGGCCTTTGTTTTCAGGGCGCTACTTACCTAACTGAGCTCGTCGGTCTAATTCTAACACCATGTCGCACATCCAATAAGTTGCTGCCAAAACAAGGCTTTTTTGTAATAACAAGTCAGACCGCAATGAATTCTAAAAAAACATACAATATTCACCCAAAATCATAACTAGCAGAAACATACAATGTCAAAGGGTACTATTTGCCAAATGACGTTGCCGAATTTTTTGACCCTTTGAGTCAAATAATCTTGAAGATTAGTCAGACTCTCCATAACTAACCCGGTAGTGTCTAAAAAGAGATAACTTGTCAAAGGCCACAAATAAACCTAGGGTCCTTTTAAAAAATCTGTTTTGGCCACGAAGTTAAAAAAACAATGTGGAAAAATTAAATCGCAGAAACATCTGTAGCAAGTTCTATAATTTTCTGTCCGAATAAAAAGTTTTCGATAAACCAAATTTTGTCCGTTTATGCACACATTCAAAATTCCACACATTTTTCACAGGGCTTATTTGATACTCCTTGGAGATCAGAATACTTCATTTTGACTCCGACAAATGGCAAAAACACGCCTGTAAACCAAATTTGACTTCTAAAAGGAACTTTCTGTTCCAAAATATGCCTTTGAAGTTAATTATGAGCCCTTTCGAACTTCTAGGTACTCATATGGGGTCCCTCATATAAAGGTACCTCTAAAGACACCCTAATAAAAAAGTCTCAAAAATAAGCCCACCCGTCTATTAGCGATTTTGAAAACTATAGTGTTCTGGTACACAGGGTGCGCAGTTAACCGCCACCCTCTTAACCGCCACTTTTGCAGTTAACCGCCAGTTAGGGGTCCCCCTATTTTCCAGCGATCACGCCTACGCCCTGCGCAGTTAACCGCCACTTTTGCAGTTAACCGCCAATTGGAATTTTCACATACACTCCCTGAGGGTTTATGTGACCATTTCGCGACCGGAAAAGTGGTCACATAAACCAAAATTGGTCGTAGGCGGAAAACTTCGCTGAAATTTTTGTGGTCACATAAACCCACGGTCGGGCGCGTTCTAGAATTGTATCAAATTTCGGTGCATAAACTGTATAACTTGTTCTTGTTGAAAGTAAAATTAATTCAAAATGGCAAAAAAAAAGAAAAAAAACTTTATTTATCACTTGTCGGTTGATACAAAAAAAGATATTTTGAAGATATACGCTGAAGTTCCCAATTTATTTGAGAGAAAAAATGACTCAGTGGTCACATAAACCCTCATGTGTGGGCGGCATTCGCTGAAAAACTTTTCCTCAAAAAGTGGTCACATAAACCATCCATTGGGGCTTTTTGGTCACATAAACCCCGGTCACATAAACCCTCAGGGAGTGTATATGAGAATTTTTCATAAATTTTTGGTAATTTTGGTGAAATATTGAGCTTGAGTGATCAATTTTACAAATTTATTTCCATGGTCAATGCCTTTTTTGTACACAGTTTTCGTCACTTTACTTTGTTGGGTTAGTTCAAAAACAAAATTGTTTTTTATTCCGTACATACCCTTTGTTAATAACAGCTATACTGACGGTCTATAAAAAAAGAAGTTTTTTTTTAAATTGTTTAACCCCCAACCAAAAAACAGGGACGTTTGTCCCTACTCCATCTTATAGACGTGTTTTTTTGTTGTTCGG